>KZ451982.1:3283543-3313087 GCA_002786265.1 Apostasia shenzhenica
TCAGACCCTACATCAGGGGCTTGATCCATTTTTCGGACCTATGGATGGCAACGCTGCTTTTTCCGATGCCATCCGTCTGGCCCCAATCCCAGAAGACTTCAGGCCGCCCAGGCTAGAGGTCTACAGAGGTGTGACCGACCCTCGTGAACATGTACAAGGGTTCGAGGCTGCAGTCCGTTACCATCAACCGGACGAAGCCACTAGGTGTCACCTCTTGGCCAACACCCTGAAGGGGGCAGCATTCAGCTGGTTCATCAAGTTGCCCAGAGGTCACATCTCTTCCTACGAACACTTGAAGTGGGAGCTAATCGCTCGCTTCATCGGTCGGACCCGAATGGTCGTCTCTGACATGGTACTCGCCAATATCAAGCAAGGCGAGAGAGAAAGTCTCCGAGATTACACCAACCACTTCTTCGCTGCTGTAGCAGAAGATGAAGACGTAGACCAGTAGTGGCCATACACAACTTCCGAAGGGGACTCAGAGCAGGGGATCTGTCCAAATCCCTGCAGTTGGCCAAACCTTGGAGTTACCCAGAACTGGTGGCCAGGGCCAGCCAATTTATTCTTATCGAGGACGCTGAGTCTTCTCCCATAGGCGCTCCCGGGGTCAAGCAGGAGAAGAATAAGAGGAAACATCGGAGCATCGAACCCCCTACCACGAGGATGCGTATGGCCAGAGATCGTGATAGAGATGAAGGAAAGCCCCGACACGTCCAGCATCAAAAGCTTTTTCTCTCTCGGCCGCTTACAGAAGTCTATGCGGCGGCCGTTAAACAGGGCTGGATCCGACCTGCCGGGCCCAGGCCAGCACCTCCGGTCGGGGTGGATCCTGATAACTATTGTGAGTTCCATGAGAACTACGGGCACATGCTTCACAAGTGCCGAGGCCTCAGAGCTCTGCTCGAGAAACTAATGAATCAAGGCAAGCCAAAAGAATTCATACAGATGGCACCGACCATCACTGCTGTCCAGAAAGGAAAGGCCCCTGGACCCAGTCAATCAGGGCGCTCTTACCCTCCGGCCACCAGGACGATCAATGCTATCTTCAGCATCGACCCTACTGCTCGTCGCCAAGTAGTCGAGGTTGGCGGTATTTTTGAGCAACATTCTTCGTCTCACTTTCTGTAGTGGAGATCTCCCCCAGCTGGGCAATTTGCACAACGATCCGATAGTGGTCGTCGCCCGCATAGCTGACTTCGATGTTCGACGAGTGCTCCTCGATTCTGGAAGCGCCACTGACATCCTGTTTGAATTTGCCTTCCTCCAGATGGGGCTCAGAGAGACGAACCTCCTCCGCGCTGGAACCACCCTGCTTGGTTTCTCCGGGGAAAGGGTCCAACCTCTGGGATTCGTTACTCTGCCCGTATCCTTTGGTGATGCTAACGGCCACGCTATGAGTATGGTCAACTTTGCTGTCATTAGAGCTAAGTCAGGCTACAACGCCATCCTTGGGAGGACGACACTAAACTCCTTTGGGATGGTGATTTCCACGCCTCACCTATGCGCAAAGTTCCCGATCTCCAGCGGCGTTGTCACCATCAGAGGAGACGCAGAGCAGGCTACCCGCTGTTTCCAAATAGCAGCGCAGCCGGTAGTACCACAGGAAGGGGTCATCAATGTAACCTTAGGGGGAGAGGGCTCTTCTAAAATTGTAAACATATCATCTTCATTGAATGACAAGCAACAAGCGAAGCCATCGCCTTGCTTTTTGAGTACATTGATGTCTTCGCATGGTCTCCTGAGGATGTTACAGGCATCGACAGGGCTGTCTGCGAGCATCATTTGAACATATTCGAGACTGCCCCCCCTACAGCACAAAAGAAAAGGGTAATGGCAGGGGAGAGGCAGGACACCATCAAAGAAGAAGTCAATAAATTACTCGGAGCAGGCTACATCAGGGAGGTTCAGTACCCTCGGTGGCTAACCAATGTAGTCATGGTGAGAAAGACCAATGGGAAATGGAGAATGTGCGTAGACTTCCGGAGCCACCGTTTGTCATGCCCCAGGCAAACCTCTGGTCCCTCCATGTCGATGGTGCGTCCGGATCGCAATCCCAGGGGGCTGGGATCCTCCTAACCAGCCCGATGGGGGCTACGCTGCATCAAGCCGTGACACTTTGATTCAAAGCAACAAACAACCAGGCAGAGTATGAGGCTCTCATTACAGGACAGAACTTCGCGCTCATCATGGCTGTGAGGTGCATACAGGTGTTCAGCGACTCCCAATTGGTCGTCAATCAGGTAAATCGTACATTTGAGACAAAGGACGAGGTCCTGAATAAAATATCTGCAACTGGCCCGGCCCTTGATCTCTCAATTTAAGGATTTTTCCCTGACACACATTCCCAGTGAAGAAAACCAAGTGGCTGATCGGCTTGCAAAGGAGGGGCTTCCCGACCTCCGTCGAACTCAGACGTTCGAAAGGCATAGTTTCCAATGCGCAGAAATTTCCTCTGAAGAATAGACACCATGCTGGATGGATAGGATCCTCAACCATCTGAAAGACGGGATCCAACCTGACAGCAGGCAAGAGGCGAAGAAGCTGAAACTCGACTGCGCCCGATACACTCTCATCAATGGGGAACTCTACAGGAGATCTTATGCTAAACCCCTCACCAAGTGCCTAAGGCTTGAGGAAGCCAAAGAAGTAATGGAAGCTGTCCACCAGGGGGAGTGTGGAACCCACGCTCGTGACAGAAGTCTGGTTATGCGAATCCTATGCCAAGAATTCTTCTGGCCAAACATCCACAAGGACGCTTAGGTGTTTGTGGAGAGGTGTTCCCAATGCCAATACTTCGCCGACATGAACAGGCAGCCTGCAGGATACCTCAGACCCATCAATTCATCTTGGCCCTTCGTCATCTTGGGGCTGGACTTCCTAAGCCCAATGCCTACGACCATGAAAAACTACAAGTGGATACTAGTAGCCGTTGATTACTTCACAAAATGGATCGAGGCTAAACCACTCACCCATCCTACTTCCCAGAATGTGAAAAATTTTTTATGGACCAATATTGTCTGCAGGTATGGCATTCCAATGGTGATCATCACTGACAACTGTACCCCATTTGTTAATCAGCGAATCCACGACTTCTGCGGCAAACACCAAATCAATCTTAAGTATGCGTCCGTCTGGCACCCCCACACCAACGGACAGGCAGAGGCCGCTAACAAAAATATTTTGAGCATCTTGAAGAAACCCCCATATCTACAGACGATGTTTGCCCATAGAAAGTTCTTGACACTCTAGGCAGTGAGTTGAGCAAGAGGTTTTGCTTCTATCCATTTTGTGAAGTAATCGACAGCGACCAGCACCCATTTGTAGCTTCGGATGGCGCTACCGCATTGGCCCCAGAAAGTCGAGTCCCCATACGACGAACGACCGAATGAATTGATGAGTTTGAGGTAGCCAGCAAGTTGCCTCAGCATGTCAGCGTAGTACTGGCATTGAGGGCACTTTCTACGACCCTTGAGCATCCTTGTGGATGTTGGGCCAGAAGAATCCTTGTCGCAGGATTTGCATGACCAGGCTTCGCCCCCAGGCGTGAGTTCCGCACTCCCTTTTGTGAACGGACTCCATGACTTCTTGAGCTTCTTCGAGCATCAAGCATTTCGTGAGTGGTCTGGCATAGGATCTTTTGTACAGTTCCTCGCCGATGAAGACGTATTTGGCGCATTCGAGCCTCAGCCTTTTTGCTTCTTGTTAATTGCTGAGTTGAACACCATTCTTCAGATAATTGATGATTCTGTCCATCCAGCAAGATGTTTGCTGAGAGCCATGGATTTCTGCACAATCGTAGCTAGGCTTTTCGAATGTTTGATGCTGATGAAAGTTGGGGAATCCCCTTTTTGCGAGATGGTCTGCCACTTGGTTCTCCTCTCGGGGAACATGTGTCAAGGAGAATTCGTTGAACTGGGAGATCAAGGATTGGGCCTTTACCAGATACTTTTTTAAAACCTTGTCCTTTGTTTCGTAGGCGCAATTGACTTGATTGACAACCAGTTGAGAGTCACTGAACACTTGTATGTGTTTTACTGACATCCCAAAGGCGAACTTCAGTACCGCAACGAGAGCTTCATATTCTGCCTGGTTATTGTAACTTTAAACTGATGAGAGGAAGGCAAGAGAAGGGCATTTTGGACTTTTTCGGGCACAAGAAATAGAGATAAAGTTCTAGATTTTCTGGAAACATATTTCAAAAAATATGGCAGCAAAACAACAATATTGGAGAGAGAAAAGATTATAAAAACACTAAAGTATGTTTGCTTAGCATGAGGACAAATGAAAGGATGCCATGTATGATTATTGTGCCCTTAAAATATGTTAAAAAAGACCACCATATCTCAGCATAAGTACAAAAATTCTGAGTAAAAAGATATGAGTTTGGAAAAACATCAACTCAATATTTCTCCTTTTGGAAAAAGACAAAATAGGAGAAAAATTAAGGGTTTTGTGGACTTTTCATGAAAAGATAAAAATAACACAACACAAAGCTTTAAGAATATCATATAATGCCTTTTAGCACAACGAAAAAAAATGTTAAAAAAGTCAAAAGAAAATTCTGAGCGGACTGGGCGGGTCTGTCCAGGCCCAGCAGAACCAACCGGTCGATTTGGTGAAATTGACCGGTTGCACAGTTTTGGCTTAAAAGGTGAGAAGTTTGAAAGATTTTTAGGCTACTAAAAAGATGAAATAAGTTATCATTCTAGGCCTACCAATGTAAGTGAAAAGAAGGAGAAAACATCTAGGAGAAGACTAGTAAACATGTAGGAAAAAATGAGTAAAATCTCTTAGCAAATTAATGCATTTACATTAAGTCCTATGAAGTATAAGAAAAAAAAAATGGTGAGTTTTGCTTCACTTGGACTTGAGAATATCCATCTTCTAACGGACGATTAGCCTATAAAAATATACTTAGAAGAGGATTAATGCTAATCCTAAAGTAATTGTGATCATCAAAATCAATGGGGTTCAATAAGGACATCAGCTTCATCAATAGGATGAAGAAGTTGAGGCCTTGAGGGTCCAGATTGCGATAAAATCTTCTCAGCTTGATGTCGCGCAGGAGGAAAAAGCCAAACTGCAAGAGGAGTTGGGCGCGGTGAAAGCTGACAATAAAGCTCTGCGGGAGAAGCTTGCCAAAGTCGCCGGAGACTAGGAGGTCGTTGTTACGGAGAGGTCTACGCCTGCTGTGGAGGCTTATAAGATGAGCTTGCCCTGCAGGCAGGAGAGGTTAGATGGGATAAGGTGGGCTTAAGAAGGGTTGGCCTCCATTTTGATCCAAGGGAGCAAAATTACTGTCGCCGATCTTGGAGAAGTGGATCCCTTTCCTTACATGGCCTCCGATCCCTTTTATAAAGAAGAGGGATTTGACTTGACTAACGATCTCATCCATCTGATATTCGATCTCTTGGATGGGGTCAGTGAAGGCTAATTTGCTTCTTCTTTATAAAATGAGTGATGTAATCTTCTTGTAATTTTTGAAAATGAATGAAAAAAAAACTTATTCGAGATATTCTGATTATGACTGAAAAAAACCCTCATAAGAATTTAATAACGAAGGATTTTGAATCATATAGAGCACTCCCATTTTGGACCTTGAAACTTTGTAAGTCTGTGTAGGAAGTAATGATAATAGGAGAAACCTCGCCTGAGAGGTATTTTCTGACCCAACGCCAAAAGGACGAAGTGTCTGAAACATTGTGTCCGATGTTTGTACTTAAGGCACGGGCTGACCTCTGGGGCGTCATGATTTCGGGCTTGGGATCATATCCCTTTATGCGCCTGCACAAGAAAAAAGTAGTAATAATAGTAGTGGAGATCTTGTCTAGGAGAAGTTGTCTGACCCAATGCCAAAAGGACTTAATCGTCTGAACATCATGGCCAATGTTTGTACTTGAGGCAAGGGCTGCCGTTAGAGCGACAGATCCTTGTGTGAAGCGAATGCACTCTGCATAGGGGGGACCTGCATCATGGGTAGATAGCAGGGACTGCTCTAAGGTTACGAGCAGACCTTTGGACCTTCCGCTAGTCAGATAGGCTTATGGAAGGGTTCCAGATGTATGTAGGAGACTCCGCCTGCTAGGCGTAACTAGGCTCAGTGACCTCCGTATATGAAAGATTAGTTATGACGAACCATCATGTACGAGGTCCGAAGCCTCGGGTACGATGGTTGAGAATTTAGGTTGAAATCATACCTGAGCGATTATTAGGCTGATATGAATACCCCAATATAATTTAACAGGTACAAGAACTTTTGGAGTTCACGATATAACCATTGAGACAGTCCAGATATATTTTGGAAGAATCCAGATGTCTATTAATAAAGAATGTCCCAGAACTCATTTGATTGAATATGAATAAATTCCTGAATGAATCTGTACAAGCGAATCTTGTATAGAAAGTATAAGGATGAACTGCTGCCAGAAGTCAGGCATTAAACTCTTTTAGATCATCCCCACTCCAAGTTCTAGGGAGTTGGATGCCTTCCGAAGTCATTAGATGATATGCATTTGATCCAGCAACCTCGCGCACGATGTAAGGGCTTTCCCAGTTAGGCTCAAGCTTGGGAACTCCCAAATTGCTGCCAGCAAGAAGCTGTCGTTTGAGTACCAAGTCTCCTTGAATAAAAGTCCTGGGGTTAACCTTGCGGTTGAAATATCTTTCGACCCGGCGCTTGTGCTCCAGGCGCTTGAGTGTGGCCAACTCTCTTTTTTGCTCCAAGAGGTCCAGATCTACTCATCGTGAATCATTGTTTTCACCCATCCAGGTTTGCAGATCTTCGAGATTGAAGTTGGTTGCGGTTTCTACCCTGGGGGACGAGTGTTCTAGCTCAACCGGTATGACTGCGTTCATCCCGAACGAAAGGGAGAAGGGAGACTCCTGAGTAACTTCAGAAGGAGCTGTATTGTAAGCCTAGAGACCGTCTGGTAGTTCTTTTGGCCAACGGGCTTTGGCGCCGTCAAGACATTTTCTTCTAGATATTCAGGATTTTTTTTGTTAGCAGCTTCTGCTTGCTCATTGGTGTGAGGGTGCCAGACGGATGCATACTTGAGGTTGATTTGATGTTTGCCGTAGAATTCATGGACTCACTGGTTAGCAAACAAGGTACCATTATCTGTGATAATCACTATTAGTATACCGTATCAGCAGACGATGTTAGCCCATAGGAAATTCTCGACATTTTGAGTTGCAGGATGAGTAAGTAACTTAGCTTCAATCCACTTTGTGAAATAGTCAACAGCCACTAGTATCCACTTGTAGTTTCTCATGGCCGTAGGCATTGGGCCCAGGAAGTCCAGCCCCCAAATAGCAAAGGGCCAAGACGAATTGATGGGTTTGAGATAGTCGGCGGGCTGCCTATGCATGTCAGCGAGTACTGGCATTGAGAGTATTTCTCCACAAACACCTGAGCATCCTTGTGAATATTTAGCCAGAAGAATCCCTGGCATAGGATTCGCATAACCAGACTTCAGCCATGAGCATGAGTTCTGCACTCCCCTTTATGCACAGCCTCCACTTTCCGTTGGCCTTTTTAACCATGTCGTTGGTGAGCCATTGGGGGTACTGAACCTCCCTAATGTAGCCGGCCCCAAGTAATTTCTTGACCTCTTCTTTGATAGTGTTTTGCCTCTCCCCTACCATTACCCTTTTCTTCTATGCTATAGGGGAGGTAGTATTAGATATGTTCAGGTAGTGCTCGCAGACAGCCCTGTCAATGCCTAAAACATCTTCAGGAGATCATGCGAAGCATGGCATTGATCTCTACCTGCTTTTTATCATTCATGGAAGAGGACAAGTTTACAACTTTGGAAGAATCTCCCCCCCCCCCCCCCCCCCCCAAGGTTACATTGATGTCCCCCTTCTGTGGTATGATGGGTTGAGACTCCCTGGGATTCAGTTGATCGACAACGAGTTGTGCGACGATCTGGAAACACTGGGAAGCCTGCCTGGCATCACCTCTGACAGCAGCACCAACCCCCTTCTGTAGGTCGCATGCCTGGGCGGCCTGAAGTCTTCTGGGATTGGGGCCAGCCGGATGGCGTCGGTAAAAAAAGCATTGCCATCCATCGGTCCAAAAAAGGGGTCAGGCCCATGATGAGGGGTCTGAATGCCAGGAAAGGATCCGTGACAGATGGAGCATGCAGATCCTTGATTTGCGGTGAAAAAAGTGTCTTTGTACGGGGAACGGCACGGTCGGGCCAGGCTGATTGTGACAGGCATTGCTGAGTATCATCGTCATTGACGTTAGCAGAGACGGTCCTGGCTCGTCGTGGATGAAGCTAGGTTAAAACCTCATGGCCGAGGCTTGACCGGGTTCTGACCTGTGAGAACAGATAGATGAATTAGTTAAATAAAATGAAAGCCAAAAGTCATCTGGGCGCCACTTGTATGGCAGGGATGCAGCGCTGGAACCACGTGTTAACAATTAAAAATATTAATACTAAAGTGAAATTAAATGATGCAAATTATTTGTCCAGTAAAAGTTTAACATGGATTAATTAACTAACTAAAAAATGCTAATATATCATTAATTATCAAACATAGAGTACTTGCTGCTGAAATATTCATCAATAGAAATTAAATAAATTTGAGCGAATGTCATGCAAAATAGATTTCCAATCTTAGCTTGGACATAACTGCAAGGCTTGGGGACAGACCATTCATTTTTTTAATCAAAGAAAACAAAGCAATTAGTTTTCATGATCATGATCAAATTGTGTCTCATTATATATATTTCTTCAAATATTGTAATCATGATCATGAGATCCTTCATCACTTTTAATTATCATAAAAGATGCAGGCGTTTCAATCCTATAAACTACTACATGTTTTTTATTTCCTCAAACTCCTTTTTTGCAAATAAATAAATATATCTTAATTAAGACATATACATACCAACATGCACGTGTGTATACAATACATAACATTATATATATATATATATATATATGATAAATTTCATCTACGTCACTGAATATTGATGCATGAATATAAATAATAGGGACAGATTATATATTAAATCTATTTAAATGAGTGTATAATTTTTAATATTATATTATTTATATTTCAATACTCATCATTATCATGCATGCATGGTTCACTCATACAAACTAATATGGTTAATAATTACTTTAACTCAAACATATATCCAAATATATAGAAATAGATAGAGAAATAAATGATACCTAGTAGAATATGGAATGGGAGGACGTTGGCTGCCGAAGTTTGATGTTGGCACACACACGATACCTTCCGTGGAGGTTTTAGAGGCCACGCAGTGCACATGGAGGAAGAAAAAGAGAGAAGAGAGCACGCAATATACATATTATATTTATATTTAACAGAAGTTAATCTCATGATCAGAACTATTTATGTAATATTACAATTATAGAGCGACATATATATACCTAAATAAATCTTTAAAAATATATGCTTCACATAAAATACAATCTTAAGTATTAGTTTATATGTGATTATTCTCAGATAATGATAACAATATCTCTTGTACTCTTTTGGCGATTGCTACATGGCACTTTTTGATGAATAAAATCAACAATGGTGCTCTCTCTTCCATCCATTTTTAGATCTAATATTCTTTAAAGAAGTAGATGGAAGAAAATTAAAGGAACTAGCCATCTCTGTGTGAAATTGTTGTTGGAAGGAATAAAATCAATAAAATGAAAATTCGAGATTAAAAAAAAAAGATGAAAAATTATTTAAAAAATTCAAGTAAAATAGAAGAAGGTTGAAATAGAGGCTAAGAGCTTGTACTATTTTGTTCTTTTTGCATTACGAATATATATAGACATGTGCAAAGTTTTTAAACATGAAACTTAATACAAAATTATTACTCCTCATTTGGAGATTTACAAAATCAAAATGAGATTGACCTTTGGAATTTCTATTTTAACTTACATAAATTCAAGACAACCTACTTTACTATAAGTTCTAGCTAGAAGTTCGGTCATTTGAGTATAAGGCTATAAATGATCTGATCTTAAATGGATCCTACATTGGCTCAAGATTGAATATCAAAAGTTTTCATTTTTATTTCGATCTAATCCAAGTTTTAGATAAGATGAGTTCGATCCAATCTCAACTCAAAGTAGGCCTCCCTTATTGATAATATATATCGATCCAAGCTTGATTTGTGCTAAATTTGTTCTGATCACTCTCAATCAAATTTCATTCTTACCACCAAGCACTAAAGCTCTAGAGATACCAAACTAGAAACCCATTAAAGCAAATATAAAGATAGAAAGGTAAACATCTGGGCACAACGTAAAAAATTTATATTCACATACATTAAACTTATTTTGCATGAGCAATATTTCTCAATGATCTCTTATAAGAATACGACCACATTGCTGAAGAACCTTGCTCATCTAAGCCTTCCTGATCCATCTCCAAATACTAGCTAGTGCAGGCCAGAATGTACCAAGTTCTGTCTTCTCTTTAATACATATTTCTAATTAATTGTGAAACATTATTTCTAATTAATTGTGAAACATTATTTCTAATTAATTGTGAAACATTATTTCTCATAAGTTTCCGGCCCATTAGGCAGAGATTATTCGAAACCATTACTACCTATATATCACTAATCATTATTTTTGAAATATTGTTGAAAGTTCCCAAGTTATTCTCATATTCAAGAACATTAAGAATCCCATGACAAAAACATATAATATTGTATAGTTATAATAGATTGTATACCTTTTTAAAAAAAAAAATGTACTCCATTTGAGTTTTTCATTGTCATAAATAATGAAATTGATTTTAAATCATCAGCAGCAGTCACTGGAAACTAACCACTTTGAGCAAGCCTTGTAATTGGATTTATATCACAATTATATCATATAAGTGACATATAATTAGTTCTTTTAAAAATTAATTTTATTTTACATCTTGTATATTTTTTTAATATAAAAAAAAATTATTTTTCATTAAAATTCATAAACTAATATATTTTTTCTTTTGTGTAAAAATAATTCTCAAACTAAATAAAGTTATAAAATATTTTTATTTTAAATACTTAAACCATCTTTATTTTAAAAATTAATGTTTTTTTAAGGTGACTTTAAAAAAAATCTACCAAAGGGTTCTTAAACTATCTTTGAAACATTTATCACAATTTTTATTTAAGTCTAAATTTGCAGGAATCACTTCACAAATGTTTTTTAGATGATTTAATCATTCAACGTAAATCATTTGATTAAACTCACTCTCTTTCTCTTCAAGGGTCAAATTATTATTAATTAAAGGAAAGGGTTAATTGTTGGCGTGTAAGAGAAAACAGGAGAGAAAAAAACGAAATAAATAATACAGAAGAAAAACAAAGAGAGAGAAAAAATATATATAAAGTTAGAATTAATTTTGATAAAAATCATTTAAAATGATTTCTTCGAGTAAATTTTCACACTCACAGTCTATATAAAAATCAAAAAATAATAAAAAAATATTTAGACAATATTTAATTTAATATTACATATATTATATTATTTAATAAAAATAATTATTTGAATTGATGATAAGTATAAATAATTTTACTAAAAATTATAAAATTATTTTTTAAAAATAATATAATATAATATTAAACTAAATATTCCTTTAATGTAATTAATATGATTCTAAGATTTACAGTCTCCACTTTTTTTCGAGGGAGGGGGAGGTGTGAATGCGAGCAAAGCCTCATAGGCCCAAGCATAATTTAAATATAATATTTAATGTAATATATTTAATTTATCCCGCACGGGGGATGTATAATATTTAATTCATGATGTAGTGCTATAGACTATAGTAAGATAATTAGAAAGAATTTTTCAAAGATTGAAATTTATAATAAAATGAACAAATATTTTAATAAAAGACGTGAAAAACGAAGTTCATTTTTATTGATAAAATTTCCTTGTTTTTTATGATCAAAGTTGTCGACAAAAATTCCGGTGGAGAATATGAGCTGGAAGCATGAAGACTACAATAAATTAATTATATTTAGATTTTTAAATTAGTTACGATGTAATATCATATAATTCTTTTTTTTTAAATATCTAACTTACTCTAAATTCCTGAAATACATTTTCAATCAAATCCCTAAAATCACATGAGTCCCTTAAGAAAGTTTTTCATCAATAATCTGCCAAAAGAACTAATTTTTTGAATTATTCGTATTCCCGTCTGTCTCATTTTTCTCTATGGCTGGCTGTCATCTCCCTCGTCTCTCGCCGTCCATACCACCGCTTTTTGCCAAGAGAGTTCCAACCTCCTTCGTCTTGCTCGTAAAGTCGTAAGGCAGAGAGAGAGAAAAAAGTAGGGATTATGAGAATTCAGTCTCATTCATGCCGCTAGAGAAAGAGAGGATAGAAAATGGCCCAACGGCCTCCTCTGTCTAATTAGCCTTAGCCTACAAAACACAGTACCAAAGAACAAAAGAGAGAGGAGATGAGGTGGTCGAAAAAAAAAGAGTCTGAGTATAAGAGAAGAGACATCTAAAAGAGTAAAATTATCATTTATTAAATGTACCAACTCAAAAAAAATGTAATCATATTAAATTTCATTAACAATAACGTGAACAACTTACATGAATGATACTTAATTTTTATATTAAAATATATGTTAGAGTTTGGTAGCCCAGATCTTAATTACTAGACGGAGAGCTCGTGATGCAATAATTTTGTGAAAATTGAATTTTATGATCAAGCGGTGGCAACAGAGGAATTGAATCGATAGGATCTATGAGCCCATTCTATTTTAATTCAATCTTAATTCTAAGGTCTTTTTTCTCTATATATATATTGTTTTATTTAACTAAGATAGATTTTTGCTGGATAATTTGTAGCCGTCAAAGTAATCTTCTCTCTGTACTCAAATTTTGATTTATAAGTGATCTCCTCTTTTTGCCGTGATTTTTTTCTCAATATTAAAATTTTAATTATGTATTATTTTTTTATTATTTATCATTTTATTATATCAATATGTATGTACTTTCTAAAATATATATATATTATGAACATTTTTTTTTGTCAATACTTAAAAAATTAATTGCATCCTGTCGAAAAGACATTACAAATTATTCTTAAATTTTTAAAATTATAAAAATATTACATTTCAATTTTAATTAAGATATAATTATTAAATGTTTATTATCATACCTTACAATTATTTTAAATCATTAACTTTTTTATTTTTAGAATATTATTTAAAATATTAATATTTTTATTTTTAAATTTTAAATATTTTGTGAAGAGAAAAAAAAAGAGAGAAACTAAATTTTAAATTCTATTAAAATATTAAAATTTTAATTTTAAAATTCTAAATTTCAGAAATATGTGAAAGCAAAGGATACAAACTGTTCAAATCAATAAAATACTAACCGAATTTCAAATTTTTATTAAAAAATAAATAAATAATGTGAAATTTTGACAAAAAGATCAAAGCAGCTGTATTTTTACAATATTAAGATAAAAATTAAAGTACTTTTAAAATTAATTAGATCAAATTACAATCCCTTGAGACTCTCAATTTACCCTAAAATTTATTATCAAATTTTATAGCATTGCTGAATTATTTTTGGTTCGGCGTCTTAATTTTTTAAATTTTAAATTCTTTGTTGAGGCTACACTCTTTCCTTTTTATTGAGGTTATAATTAATAGTAGTATTCGGATATTCTCTACGAATTTCTTATCCTTCTCATATAAATCATTAGTATTAATTAAAAAAAAGAAAAATTACAAACATATTATTTAAAATATCAGACAAAACAACTAACAATATTTCAAATTCAAAACACCACGATGCCAAGACTTCATTTGACATGAAACACTAATTAATACAAGATATTAAATACGGTGGATATGAGTCAAAGCTAAATCATAATCTAGATATAATAATTGCTAAATCATAATTAAAATGTTCCCAATTAATTAAAATAATTATAAATATATTTGAGAAATATCAAAATTGCCTTTTTAGAGTATTAATTATGAATCTCCCTTATTTTTACTTAAATTGAAGGTGCTTTGCTTGGTCTTTACACACATCATCTTTTCATCTTTTGTTTTAATCACCAACACTACTGCTATCAGCGTTCGAGTTAATTTAAAGAGAATTCCCATCAATATATAAATATATATATTTGGAAATACATATATAAATATTTTGTCAAAAAAAAATAAAAATACATATATAAATATCCATATGAATTGCTGGCATGAGCTGCCAGATGGAATTTCCTCCCTATAAGTACTGATCCCAATTATTAAGCTGCACAATTGACCACAGTGAACAAGAATGTTAATTCGTCATTAATTCGGCTGAGCCTCTTAATTAATTTTAACCACATTATTTAAAAAATTATTTATAATTAATTTAATTTAATTTTAAACAGACATATTATATTACACATAAAATTTAATATTAAAAATTAACTTTACTTCACATACTACACATATTTAATACCAAAATAATAACTTATAATTTATATCACATCTCTCATATATTCTAAGATAATAATTAACTTTATATCATATCTCTCATATATTTTAATATAATAATTAATTTTATTTCCCATCATTTATAATTTTCAATAAAAAAATATTTCTATTCGAATTTAATTATAACTTTGTTAAATTTAAATCATACAAACAAACAGGTCCTTGATGTTTTTAATTTATCTTTTAAAATTTATAAATATGCTGAATTTTTTTTTTTAAATAAATAGGCTGAATTTGGTTTATTATATTAATAAATTAAAGTTCTTTTTCCTTTAAATCACTGTAATTTATTTTTATGTTTTCAAAAATATCATGAGTTTGAGCATTAAAAAATATTAAATTGATACTTAATTAGGTCCAAATTAATCTGATCAAACCCTAATTTGAATCGAGCTTGATTTAATTTTTAGAACAAATATGACCGGATTCGAATCAAATTTAATCCACTGAGTTATTCTTTTCTATTTAGAACAAATCATTCTTGATCTGATCCAAGTCCTGCAAAAGCCTAGGTATCGGTATGTAAATTACCCAATTAAAGTTTTGCAACGGTAGATAAATTTCTTTTTACTTAATATGCACTTGATTAATATATATTTTAAATGTAAATTAGATCGATACTGAACTTCAGTGGAAAAAGCCAGATCAATGAGCAATATTTCAACGTAGAGCAGATTAAACTAAATTCATCAATAAAATTTGCATAAATAATTCTGATATGATAATGCGTAGACAAGTTTTAGGTGAATATATATAATTAATTTCTAGGTGATTCACTAATTTTTTTGTTTCTTAAAAAGTACTGCAGATAATCAAAATCATGACTATTTAGCTAAAAATTCGTAAATGATTTTTTTATATAAACAGTCATAAACAATTTATTTTTCAATTAAATCAACATACATGATATTAGAGAAGTTTTTCTGATATATGCATTGTTTTAGGTGGATCGGACCAAAATTTGATATAACAAAATTGTTTTGTTTATAATGACGACATAGTTTTCATTATTGAGGAAAAATATCTTCATCCTAAAACGATGTTTTTTATTTTTTATTTTTTTTTGGAAAACACAAATTAAACCTCAAGTTATCACATCATTTGTCACCCGTACTAATTAATGTCGCCCAAACCATAATCCAAACATCTAATTAAAAAAAATCTAATAGTAATTGTACATATGATACCATTAATCACAGCAAATTAACGCAAGATGAGGCCACCATTAAGGCCGAATACACGAGGCATATATATGTTCTATTATATTTCATGCATGTCACACATATATATGCATATGCATATATCAGAAATTATGATCACAGACAAAAAGATAAGGATTAATATCGATGAACAATGTATGAAAAACCCTAGATTCCTGAAACTCTAAATAGATTCACCAGGAAAAAATTTGTTGCTTCTCGAGAACTTTAGAAAGAGGCTACAAGAAGTCAGCTGATCATCTAATTCTCTCAATGGGGTGAATTGACCCCACCAAAAGTTGCAAATATATATATATTTAATAAGGGCCGAGAATTTATCAAAAGTTTTTTCAATTCATGATCAATTTTTTTCTCCCTGTTAATTCTATCATTAACAATTATTAAAGTATCTCAGGTGCGTTTACTTGAATAGAATATTAACTGTTTCATTTCACACTTATTTCTTTCAAAATAACCATTATAATGTTTACTTCTGTGAGATAGTTATTCTATAAAAAATTTTATTTTACATTTTTAGGAATAGCTATTTAATTTCTTGTAAGTTAAAAATATTATTAGAAAATTACTCTTGTTCACATGAATGCACATGCACACATACATATACGTATATATATACATACATATGTATGTATCCTTATATATATAATACATATACATATATATTTATATAAGTTATATTTATCTAATTATTTATGTAAAATTAATTAAATTTAATAATAATAAATAATATAAAATTTTATTAAGTTATATTTATGAGTATTTTAGTATTTTTTATTTACTTATTATTCTATAATATTCTATTAATTCATCTAGATAAACAAAGTAGTTGTCAAATATCCATTCTCCCTAGAATGACAATTAATTTTATTTATATGAAATGACAATTCTATTCTTATTTCATTGAACTAAATGTATATCATTAAAAGAATATATATTTATGCATGTGCATGTCCTTGTGGCCAACTCCTTTCATAATCTAATCATCTTCTCATCCTAATTAAGTACAATTAATATTGTACCCCCAAAAATCAACAGGGACATCAACAAAAAAAACTGCACAACCTTAGCCTTTTTGTATTAATCACCTTAGTAGGCCATACTGTACATGTACTTGTATATATTTAAAACAAATTATGGACTTGATCAGTTTATTAATGCCAATGTAACATCATCTATTAAATTACTCGATCGTGATATTTCTTGAGTTTTATATATCTTGTGCTTCAATGAAAAATATGTTTGGCCTAAAGAAATAGCAATACTCAGACTATTATCATATAATAAATTGCACTAGTAAAGGATAATATATGCATGTTTGCATGTTATATCTTCCAAAATTTGAAGGCCATGCCTTCAAATCATTGCTTTGTATCTTTTCTATTGCTTAATTGCTCTTAATTCTACTATTTCGTTTTTCTCTCATACAGATAATTTTGAGAATCAAACATAATCATCTACGATAAATTCCACAGCACAACAGGGAAATAAATTGAAAAACCAGAGGAAGGAAAAACGCCAATGCACTATGAGCGAATAAAACAAGATGAGTAAAGAATACACCAAGATTTTAGTCATGAAAAACTTAATTAATTCTAATGATTAATAATTTATAATTTGACTAGAAAAAAAAAATACTATTTTTCAAGACTCTTTAGAAAGAAATTACAAAGAATTGCTATATCTCAAACTGATCCATAATATATATATTGTTACAAGGCAATCAACTTCTATCTAGATGTACGAAATAAATCTGCAAATTAAGTGATCAACCTAGCTAGCATGCAAATGCAAACCAAAAATAGTCATGTAATTGGAACTCATGATTGAGATACCCCAATGCCGAACACCAGCCTCATTTTTTCGTAATTTTGTTCTGCGCTTCCCAGTTCATTTTAGGTGGTCCGATCTGATCACACAATCATGTTCAAACAAATATGCATTCACGTACCCCATCTAACTGTCTAATCATTAATTCTTATGATTCTTGCATCTTAGTTCTCTATATGGAAAATTAATATCTATCATTGATCAAACAATTCGCTCCATCTGAGCTATTATCGAAAAAATTAATTAATTTGACTCCACCTCTCATCATAATTGGGACCTAATTTTGCGGAATTCAAACCCCAATGAAACTATATATAATTATATATATAATGTAGATCATATTATATATTAATTAATTAAAGGATTAATATTATATATGTAAACACCAAAAAATATCAAGGTCATCCATTTTTTGTCCCATGCTTGCAATTCCGTGTTTTACTTGGTCCTCCAGATCCACGCAAAGCTTGAAGCTCCATAGTCTATTAGTTTATGGTCTTATCCCCATGGCCTACTCGGACGTTGTCTTCTTCTTCTTGGCTTTCCACCGCGATCGATCGTTCATCAATATATATTAATTACAAAATATTAAAAGTAATTAATTACGTTTAACTATGTGAGCTTTACAGTCCATTATACATTGGTACATTATTTTTTTTATTATTATTATTCTCATTATTTTTTGATAATGGATTTCTAGTTCCTTAATTCTAATTAGATGCTTATGAGTCATGAGAGAAAAAGAAAATGATTCTAAAATATGTCCACTGTATATATTAAAGATAGAAGGAGCTAGCTAGCATGTACGTTGACTTTATACAAATACAACATATAATCTTATTTGACATGATATGACATATTGCGTGTTCAATAAATATTTAAGTGAATTTGCTCGGTCCTGACTTAAAGGGATTAATATCTAATTAAGGAGATATTTAGGTCAATATTATCTTGATATTAATTCTTAGAAAAAAATAATTATTTAATTTGATAATAAAAAAATATTATCTAAATTAAATATTTAGATAAGTACGTATTTCTGTGGAACCTCGAGATCTGGATGTGCTAATTAATCCCACAAAAAAGATTAGATTTCAAAAATAATTTTTTTTATTAAAAAAAAAAAAAAAGGCCGGCCAAATGGCCAATGAGTCGCCTCTGGTATCACAACTCAGTAGCATGTCTGCCATCTCGACGACACCAAAGTAGCAGAGCCTATAAATATATGAAATTAACCCAAATCAATTCCTTCAATTCATTGCCAGTAATTCACGTGGGCTATATATATTTATATATATATATGTTCTTCTTATAATTAATTAATTCCTTATATTATATATATAATTGTAGATATATATCTAGATAATATTATTGGTTAATTAATTGGGGGCGAGGCGAGCCAATATGGAAGCCGGGCGGCTTCTGAGCTCCCAATTCCCTCCTGGGTTCCGCTTCCACCCCACAGACCAGGAGCTCATCATCCACTACCTCTGGAAGAAGGCAACCACTTCTCTCCCTTCGGAATGGGCCATTATTGCAGACATAGATCTCTACAAGTTCGACCCGTGGGAGCTTCCTGGTCAATATATATTTCATGATTTATTTATATATATTGATGATGATCATGATCTTCTCTAATTTATTAATTATTTCAATATATATAGATCTCTTGTGACTAGCTAGCTAGCTTAATTAATTTCTTGTATAATTTGTTACATTTCAGTGAAAGCATTCTTCGGCCAGGGTGAATGGTTCTTCTTCAGCCCTCGAGATAGGAAGTACCCCAACGGGGTGAGACCGAATCGGGCTGCAGCATCCGGCTACTGGAAGGCCACCGGCACCGACAAGCCCATCCTAGCCGGCGGTGGTGCCCAGTGCATCGGTGTGAAGAAGGCCCTCATCTTCTACAAGGGCCGCCCGCCCAAGGGTACAAAGACGGACTGGGTCATGCAGGAGTACCGGCTCCTTGACTACATGGCTCCTTCACGATCCCAAAAGCAGAGGGGTTCCATGAGGGTACGCAATTATTTAGCTAGCCAGCTTATAACTAATTTATTAATGTTTGATTTTGCCTAGAATTAAATCATTTTAAATTAAATTACTAATTGTTAATTAATTAATTACATGATCATGAGTGATCAAGCTCAGCTTGCCTTTTAGACATTTTAATTAGGAGGAATTAATATTAATTATAACTTAAATTGCTATCTAGCTGCATAGTTAAGATCTTTTTATTTTTTTGATAAAAGGTATATATATATATATATGGTTAAGGCTTGCACATAGAAAAAAGACATTTATAAATTAAGAAATCCGTTTAGTTCCTATCAATCTTAAATTAATATATATATTTCTGAGCAAATCAAAATATTGATCAAAGGATTGATGTATGAGAAAAGTAATATTAATAACGATTAATTAATACATACATAGTTATCGATCGATCTCTAGCTCAGTTAATTTTTATTTAAAAGGCTTATATAAAATATGAAAGAGTACATTCAAAGCTCATGATTAATTTAATATCCTAAAAATAAATAGAAGTTTATTTTTATTTTTTTTCAAAAAAAAAAACGTGCATGAATATTTGTCGACGGATGCACGTAGTCCTTAATTTAATCAAGTTTTGTGAAATAGATTTGATATTAGTTTATGATGATGTACATGATTTAATTTTAATAGTGGATGAAATAATATATTTCTATGTATGTGTACATGCTAGCTGATTAATTAATTAATTAGTTTAAAAAATTAATTTGTTGTTCGCGATGATCTGGATCGTACGTAGTACTGATCAGTAATGATCGATGATGATGATGATGATGATGATGAACAGCTGGATGACTGGGTTCTGTGCCGAGTGAAGCAGAAGGGCTTCTGCCCGGCAGCCGGCGACGACGTCGACACGGTAAAAGGTGGCCATCAAGATCAGAAAATAATATTGCAGATTAAGGATTCAAATAAGGAGAGAAACAGCTCCGGCGAGTTCAGCGACCATATGGGCTACCTTCTCGAGTGCCCGCAGGAACAGGGAGGAGAGAGCAGCGGAGAGGATTCCAGCCCCGGAGGCGCGGCCGGCTTCATGTGGCCTCCTCCGACGTCGTCGTCGTCCATTAATAATGGCGTCGGCGGCAGTTATGGTACTAATGCTGCACGTAACAATGATCAGGCAGTCGCAGTACCGCAGACGCCGCAGCTGGTGGCGTCGGCGCTGAGCAAGAGAAAGCAATCGACTTTCTGCGTGGTCGACGAGCTGATGCTGATGCAGATGCAGCAGCCCGGCAACAAGAGGCCGCAGTGCCCGGCAGATCACGGGCGATTCTCGTCGTTCGGCGACAACGGCGGTTTCTCGGAGTTCTTCATCTGAAATTTAATTACAAATCATGCATGCATGAATGAGAGGACGGAGCTGCATGGCCGGAGACGATGGATGGATCAATCAATCGCGCGATCGATCGATATCAAGTATAATTAGAATTAATTTGGCCGCCGGCCGGAGAGAGCTCCGGCGCCCTGCCGGCGGTACCTACGTGCCGCGCGTTGGTTAGCTCGATCTGGGATTAATTTATGCATGTAATTGAGTAATGAAAATGGATATCATGATATGACGACCCCCTTGCTGCTGTAGCTGATCAGAAGGTTAATGGTAATTGGGGGACGCCAGATATTAATTGATGAGATACTTATAAATAATTATTAGTTTAATTTAATTTCTGTTAATTTGCTTAATAATTATTTGTTCCTTATAATTAATTTGCTGCATGCGCAAAAATTATTATATATTTTTATTTTAGTTTCATTTCATATAGAATATCCATGCATAATTAAAGGTACTGATCTTCAATTAATTTGCATTGTCATATAATATTGAATGAATCAATTTGGTCTCCTTAATTACTAGTCAATACGTACGTACGCATATTTAAGTATAATTAATTGTTTAGATTTTAAATTCTGTATATATATTTCCATATATTAACTTCAAAGAAATTATTATAAATTCTGTGTATTTCTATATATATATATATATACTAGCCCTTTCATATTCTAAAAATATATAATAATTTATTTGACTCAACATTAGATGCATGACAATCAGAGCATAT
The DNA here is from genome assembly GCA_002786265.1 of Apostasia shenzhenica. Classification (NCBI taxonomy): domain Eukaryota; kingdom Viridiplantae; phylum Streptophyta; class Magnoliopsida; order Asparagales; family Orchidaceae; genus Apostasia; species Apostasia shenzhenica. The sequence goes on from KZ451982.1 coordinate 3,305,193, forward strand.
TATATGTGAGAGCCTAAGAAAGCTCTTCACACCACTTCAACATACAAAATAAAAATATACAGTCATTATTATTATTAATCGAAATTTACATGAGTTCTTACACATTGATGACAGTGTTAATTAACTTATTGTTTAATTATGAGCAATATTTTTAAACCAATCGATATACTAATCGATCCTCATTGTATATGTGACAAGAAGTGAACCAAGATCGATCACACATGCATGATGGATCCTCCATGCGTGCATCATTCTACTTGGATTAATTCAATACATTCAAATGTCAACATCTTTATTTAGTATCCTCAAGCAACAATTTAAGAAGATGATAAGGAAGAAGCACAGTCACAGTGTCTCCACCAAAATCAAACAAGATCACGGCCCAGATTGCCGACCTTTTTTGCGCCTTCAAGGCATATATATAAGATTTCTCATGTATACAGAGCCGCTAATAGAGCGGCCGATTTTGTAACTTCCTTTTCTTGTTTAGATGATACAGAGTGGCGTAGGGGCATGTCTCTCCCACTCGATTTTTGTGCGATTCTCGACGAGGATCAAATCTTTTGTACCTGATGTATCTTTTTTTACTGTTATAGTATTATAGGCTACGGCCGAATTTCAGAAAACCCAATTAATGGTGAACCAGGGAATATTGCATGCAACACCCTCTATCGCTTCCTTCTGTGATCATCAAGCTGGCCAGCCCAATATATTAATTATTTGCTCAGGCGGCTAATTAATCACCTACATCGATCCAACCCTGGTGCATGCACATGCATGCATCTAGCCATGTTGGTGGCATGCATGCACCAATTCTTAATTGAAACTTAAAATGGAAAATAAGCACAAAATTAATTAATTAGTTATAAAATGTCGTAGTATTCCAAAATTTTGATATTTGATAAATTATTGATATTTTAATTTAATTTCAAGATAAGAAATATTATTATTTTACCACCCCGGGCCAATTTAAATATGCATATATATATGCTAATTAGCATTAATTTATAGCTTAATTACTTGTTGACGCCTGAAATCTCTTGTAATTTTATGAAAGAAAATTTCAACTAATTAATCTCCAATGGGTTATTAATTTACACGATATAATGTCGTATTTGATGGCTGTTTAATTGTCGGATAGCCAAATAATTCTTTAATTCAACGCGGTCCAACTGTGAAGGACCCCATTGCCGTAGCTCTATCTCTCTAACATCCATCTTAGCTAGCTTGCTCTCGAATTTTCAACAAAAACTTATATATATATATATATAAATCATATCCTCATCTTTCAAATAATAATAATAATAATAATTAATAACTAATAACAAGCATCCTTTGTACGTGGTGGCCGGCAATTAATAATTGGACCATGTCCTACTCCTTTGGACAAATAAAACAAATTTGTGGGAAAATCACTAATTAAGGAATTTTAAATTCAACACAAAATTTTTAATGCACATTTCTTTACAATGATTAAAATAAATTTGTTTTTCGAAGCATGATATATATTTGTGCGATGCAAATTAAAGATAGTAGATTAATTTACCTAGATCGATCTCTTAATTTGCATAAAAACAATTATATTAAATATAAAATAAATTTATTTTTATTTTAAAAATTGTGTAGAATGTGAGACATACTAAATTTCAATACTTTATATTAATGTATGTTGATATAAAATTCCATCATAGGTCGGCTATCCAAGGGCTAGAATCTCATAAAGTGATGACCCTAAACACGAATATTAGGATGGAGAAAAATTCATATGTAGAAGGGCAACATTGTTTATGTGATGATCAAACACTCCCTTTAATTAATGAGAAAATAACCGCTAGGTTAAGATGGTTAATCATAACTTGAAATAATTCAATGATCGTACCTTCAAAATGATGCCAAATTAAAATTTTGACTGAAGATTTGAAAATTAGTTGAAGATTAAATCACTTAATTGACATAGATTAAATTTGAATCGATAACTATTGAGCTAATTGTCTAGTTCAATTGAGATTAGATTGAACTGATCCTATAGTCTAAATATATGTTGGATTAGATCGAAATGATCAAGCCTAAAGCTTTTAATTTAATTTTGGTCAATTATCAAATTAATCGGCTTGATATGTACATGTTAACGCATTATATTAACAACAACATTAATATTATAGACAACTGAAATGAATGATTTGACTTGGAAGATCGATGCATGCATGGTTCGGCAGTCAAAGCATCTTAACATGAAACATTGAAAGAATATCTCAGAACAAGAATGAGCGCACGGAAAAAAAAATCTAAAAATGTCGTATATGCACATGTACACCGTTTCTTGGACTTCATCTAAATGTATCATCCAACGTATATTAACAAATATACATATATATTTATATATAGACGTGTTTGTACATATGAGAATATTGATCTATGGACAGAGGATGCTGAGATACTCCTTAATTTTTCAAAGATATTTATAATAAAATCTAAAACGAGCGTGCTGTCTCATTAATTCATTATTATCAAGATAATTTATTTATATCCTTTCCTACTAAAAAATGATTTTATTGACATTTTTTGATAGTTACATGCATTAATTTTGATAACTTCTAATTATTTTTAAAGCCCTCGATCAACTCCTTTTCATAAACTGTCTCTCATTCCTTGCCTATCTTTGTTGCCGCCTTGTGTCATTAATTGTCATCACAGAGAAATCGATCGAGAGAGGCACAATCACAGAGAGATTGATTACCTCCAGCTCATCACCATAGCCACACTTTAAAGTTCACTCGCTTTGCCTCGCAATGCAACCAGCAGACTATGAGAGAGACATAGAGGGTGTGGGGAAAGAGATAGAAGAGTGAAAAAGAGCTAGGTGGGATGAGATAGTGAATTTTTTCTTATTTCAATCCATTTTTTGAAAGGCTAGCCTCAACAATATTACACGTCTATAAATATATATGTATATTTGTTAATATACGTTGGATGATACATTTAGATGAAGTCCAAGAAACGGTGTGTGCATATACGACATTTTTAGATTTTTTTCCGTGCGCTCATTCTTGTTCAGAGATATTCTTTCAAAGTTTCAAAATAAGAGCGCTCTTATTTCAATCCATTGGCGGAGAAGTAATTGGTGGCAAATTAACTAGCCCCAAAGGAAACACTAATAGTGAAACTATATATATAGCTAGGATGCTGTGAAATTAATTACATTTTTAATTTTGTGTGTGAGAAAACAATCTCTAGGAGGAGGCTTACATCATGTACATTAGAATAATCTTAACATCAAAACATTATAAGAGTATGGATTTTTAAACTAAACAATTTTTACGAGCTAAAAAGAAAAAAAGAATATAAAGGGTTAGCTAGCTAGGAAGCACCCTTTCTATTTGAGCCCAGAAGAACCAAATGCCTCCTCCATGAAGTGAGCAATGGGGCTTCCAACCTTCCACTTTTATCATTTCCTTCAGTTTATTGTTCTGTGTTTTCAGACCCATGCAATTCTGACCCGACCTTACTCTCCAGTATGATTGATCCCCTAATCTGATCTATTGCCAGTATTAATCTTCAAGTTCGCTAAAGAATTTAGGAGACACAAAATAGCCCTAAAAACAGCTATTGTAATCCTACACTTTGATGATATGCTGGAGTTAATTAGACACCACACCAATTCATTCATGCAATTATGATGCAATCGTGGAAGCCAAAGGAAGCAATTTACTAAATGATGGACAAATCTATGTTCAAGGCTTTGGAAATTCCAGCTTTCTTTAATTTTTCGTCCACTTTTTGCACCATATGTTCATGTACATTGAGTTATATTAATGAGCAATTTTGATCATAGAGTTTGATCTGAATTGATCAAGGGTGAAGAAATCTTGGGGGAGGTGTGGTCATATAGAGGAGGGAGGGCGAAATGGGCCAAAAACTTCTAAAAGCCCAAAATCTCAAAAAAAAATAAAAAACACTTTCTTATCACTCTCCATGCATGTCCATAAAAATAATTACATGATATCAATTCTCACGAAAAAAATAAAAGAGCCCGTAGTGCATGAAATATATATAACATGAAAATAAAATAAGAAGAATAAGATAATGATTGAGATCATCCCTGAGCTATACATGTCATTATTGGAGTCTATATGGGAGGTGATTCGCATGTCCTCCTTTAGATTGAACTATATACTTATTATACTAGCTATTATGAGTTAAAAGCCTATTATAATAGGTAATTAATTATCATCAAAAAATAAATGATTTTTTTGGATCATGTTTGAATAAAGAATGTTAACCTACACTTTATGTTCACTAATCATAAAAAAATAATTTGCTTTTAGGCAAATGCAAGATTCTTAATGCATGATTAAAAAACATATGAGTTAATTGATATTTTATCATAATAGGCATAATTCATAATATGCCAAATTCATTTTTATGTATAATAAAGAACTTTACCCTTCAAAATAAATAATATTAATGAGAACCTCTCACTGATTATTGAACGTGTATAACTTAATAGAGGTCACTCATTTTTTAATCATAATAGAGGTCACTCTTGAATCATGAAAAGTTAATGAGTAACTCGTAAGACATTAATTTACAAGAAAAATTAACAATCATAAGATTTTTTTTTATCACCCACAGCAAATAAAATACTTGGCATTTATAATAACAAATTATAAAATTTGATCTCGTTTAGTGGTTTAAATTCTTTGTTAAACATGCATGATGCGTGATGCATGAGACATCATATATAGAGAGATCGATGGTATTAGATGTGAGGGAGAATATCACAGGAAACATATATATATATATATATATATAGTTTTCATTTGCTGGAATATATCTCCTGGGCAAGAAAAATGAGATTAAAGCAAACATTTAAATTTATAATAGGCCTTGATAAAAATTAGAATAACTTTTCTGATAAAAAAAATCAGAATAATTAATAAGGATAATGTATAACTTTTAGCTGCAATCAAGTCTCCTCAGGGGCCAAAATTTGTATACTAAAAGGAAACCATAAAAAAAAATTGGATTTAATTTCATATAATCATAACCAGAAATCTTAAACAAATAAATTAAATGGAGAATTATTAGTTCAAAAATAAACCACAACTCTGATATATACCACATGTACATGAGAAAACATTCTCCAAATGAAAGCATAAATCACGCGCATTAAATTAAGAGTTAATTATTAAAAAATTTATAATTAATTCATAATTATTGTTTGGTTTATAATTTTTAAAAAAGCATGCTGGAAGGTTCCAACAATTCACCTAATATTATAAAGAAGGTCCTACCATAGTTAACTTTAACGTACATATTTCTAATTTTACGCTTAACACTTTTTAAAATTTTCAAATTTATGCTATTGCAAATTCTCTGTCATTACTTGCCGCAACTTCGCCGCCATCGGCTCATCAGTCCTAAAGAGAGTGTGTGTGGAGGGGTCGGACTGGTGACCTCCACCCTTTGCATAGGTGTGCATGCCCGCGCAGGGGAGAGAGAGAGAGAGGAGGGGGGCGTTGGCAGCCTTCACCCTCCATGCAGGTGCGCACACCTGTACAGTGGGAGAGAGAGAGAGAGAGAGCGGGGGGAGCACTCAGCATTGGCGGCTTGCCAACCCTCCAAGGAAAAGAGATTTTTTAAATTTTAAAATTGAATATTTTCTATATGCTAAAAAAAACATCAAATTGGACTTAGACTCTTATATTATAAAAGTTTTAAAACAAGAATCTTTAGAAATTTTTACAAATTATGAATTAAATAGTAATTATGGGCTACGCATAAAGATATTTCAATCATTAACACTTACATTACTAGTCTTAATATCAAAACACCATAAAAGCATGGATCTTTAACCTTAATATATAACCGTCATAAAATTAATTTGATTATTCTCATAAAAGAGAGATATTTAAGGGATATTATATTCTACAATCGTGAGCCTACATATATAGAAGGACGCTGGATGCATGCACTTTACCGCATAATTATCATTATAATGTAATATTTACAAACAATATGCCAACAAAGTTCAACAAATTTAAAGCTCATCATTTCATAAAAATAAATGAAAAGTTTTCATCAGAAAATAAGCCTAAAAATTATATCTGCATGCATGCCCAACACCAATTAACTCAAGACGAATTAATTAATAGAGCAAAAAGTAATTCCAGTGCTCATCAAGTCCAATTTGGAAGATAAATATTTAATTACTTGTTGATAAATACTTCATGCATATATATATATATATATGCCACTAATTAATTACCAATATATATATATATATATATATGTAGAAAAATAGTTTTCAGTCGAAGAAATGAGCTAGTCATGATCGAGTGATGCATGAGTCCTTCTACACGTGTGCATGGCTTCAATTCATTCAAAATATTAATTGTATATATGGCTTGTTAATTAATATAAATATATATATTAGGTAAGATTATTAATGCCATATATTAACGTACGGAAGAGTCTCCCATGCCTGCAGCTTGATCTTCTTCCAGGCCTGGCTGATGATCATCATGAGGGGAGTCCAATAAAAGATAAGACAGTAGCTGGTTGTCATCCCAGTCGATTATAAGATTATTGATCTCGCTCGCCGCCTGCAGCTGCCTCCCACCTTGGTTTTCATTAACGCCGGCTGCTGCAGCCTCGATAATTGCCGGCTGAGCGTTTTCTCTATCTTTTTCCGCCGGCCAGTAATTAGTGCTTCCCCCCTTCAGATAGACTCGACACAGAACCCAATCATCTAACTGAAAGACAAGAATTTTTTAATTCATGCATGCATGCATGATCAGACAGCATATTAAATTAATTATGATCGAGCTTATACATATATATATATATATATATATATATATATATATATATATCATATATTACTAATTATTAATTATATATTAATTGATGGCTTTTCGAAATTAAGTTTTAATTATTGAATCCTAGCTTATATATATTGTACATTCAGATATCATTTGGTTGGATTTTCCTAAGCGAAATTTATTATAGGGCCTCCAATGAGCTCCTATCAACCCCTTCGTATATATCCTAATTGGTTGGATTTTCACTCACTGTTATTTATCATGCGACTTGATACTTGTTAACACGTGGTTCCAGCGCTGCATCTCAGTCGAACACGTGGTGCCTTGGGAACACTAATCCTCTATTATAATAATAATAATAATAATTGTTTTTCTCGCAGTTCTTAACCCTCGGCCACGACGATTCTGCTTTCCGCAAACCTCGTCCATGAGGATTGGGCTACAGCAGTCCTATAACATCGGGGACGACATATCCCAGCTCTCCCCAGGCATCGGGTACAATGTTTCCAGCCATATTTTAGCACCATCAATGTTGTTTCTCAGCCATACACGCTCTCTAATTATGCTTACCAGTCACCGTCAAGCATGAGGATTGGCTGATCTAATCATCTATTGCCCTTCTAGAAGAGCTATACCTTCGATTCTGAAGATTAGATCTTGCAATAACATCAGCGCCGACATATGGCCCAAGTCGCAGCTGTCACTAGTAGAAAATATGCATTATACAGCGAATATTACAAAGCGGTTGATCAAATCAACCGCTTTAGAAAAAAATGGCGCGGCTTTTTACAGCGGTTGCCTGTAAAAACCGCTGTAAAATGAATTATGTTTTACAGTGGTTGACCAAGTCAACCGCTGTAAAAGATCTTTTACAGGGGTTGACTGAAACAACCACTGTAAAAGAGTTTACCCTTTTACAGCGGTTGACTAAAACAACCGCTGTAAAAGATCTTTTACAGCGGTTGACTTGGTCAACCGTTGTAAAAGATCTGCCCTAAAATCCTGTCGATCGGGTCCGTTTCACTCTGATCTATTCTTTGCACTAGCGCGCGTATAGCTTGCCGACGATCG
>KZ451982.1:3317564-3394785 GCA_002786265.1 Apostasia shenzhenica
GAGGTAATAAATATTCTTATAATTATTATGTATGAATAATAATGCAATATCATTTATTTTTAATAATTATTATTTGTAGGGATCACCATGCCTGAATGCGTCAATGCAACAAAATAATATCGTTGCACGTGGAAGGGTGATTAATCCAGGTGGGTCAGGCGTGATTGTACATAACGTACCGTTAGGCCACGGTATATGCAGTCTATCTATTGATCATGTTATAGATAGGTCTGTCCCACTTTCTTTTCCTGTTGATGAGTGTTATACAATCGGGCAAGCTATTGAGTATATTGTGCCTTGGCCTTTATATCTTATTTCTCATGATAGTCGGGTATATATTTCGTAACTTTAATTTTTATTATTATTTTTGTCAATATTTAATTTTTTTGTCAATACAGAAAAAAAATAAAAAATATGAAAAACGTATCACAAACCTCAAAAGACTCTACAATGCGTAGTAATCAGGTAAAATATATGTAACTATTTTATATCTCAAATATAATTTAAGTAATTATTGTTTATATTGATATTTTTTTCAGCAACAATAGCACACCAATCTATCTTATGTCACTAAGATGCTCGAATATGCAACCTCCACGATGCTTCCTGCAAAAATAATGGAAGTTATTTTACCAAATAAAATATTTGGTCATATGCGACAATTATTTTTTGATAAAAGGGAGATTACTGATTTTGCATTGAAGGAAAAGATTGGTGGAGGAATAGTTAATGCATATTGTGGGTAAGAATAAAATATAAAACTAATGTATATATTAATTCAATCTGAAAAATATATTTTCTAATATATATTTTTTTGTAGTTATTTGATTAATTAAGATGATACTATAGGAGATCAGTATTATTTTATGGATCCGCAAAACATATCTGCTTATGTTGCAGCAAATGAACGAGCGACATTATTAAGCAACCGAATAATGGACATATCTCAAGATTCTGTTATTATTATTCTATATAATAATGGGTAAGTTATTTTATTTTTTCTAATAGCAAATATCATTTTTTATTGTTTAATCATAGCATCTATTTTCTCAGGGACCATTAGATGTTAGCTGTGTTAGATCCATATAGTTTACTTGTGTACTGGATGGATCCTGTTGGACACAAGATTCGTAAAGATTTACATGCAATATTATTAATACGTAAGTATTTTACATATATACATGTGATTGACATTGCATTAATAATCAACTTATTTTTTCAATAGCTCCATTACTCGTTGTAAAAGCGTATTGCTATATGCGCTTTTACAGCGGTTGTTTAAGACAACCGCTGTATAAAAGATAAGCTTTTACAGCGGTTGGTCAAGACAATCGCTGTAAAAGCTTACTCTTTTACAGCGGTCGTTTAAGATAACCGCTGTAAAAGATTACTCTTTTACAGCGGTTGTGAACCGCTGTAAAAGATTACTCTTTTACAGAGTTTGTGAACCGCTGTCAAAAGGCCAGACCTTTTACAGCACTCGCGTAGAAAGCGGTTGGTTTGCGGTCGTTTACAGCGGTTTTTAACCGCTGTAAAAGACCAATATTCTACTAGTGTGTCAAACCCTTCCATACTGACAACCATACAATTCGTACAGGTCTCACAGCAATACCCTGTACACATTTTCATACCTGGAGTGGCCTGCCACAGCTCAAGTCAAATCACCGGAAGGGGGAAGTCATTCTTCTGACAAGACAGCTCTAGCTTACCCCATACTCACGGCCTGCAGACTGCCATTACAAGCCGGACGGAGCTCCTCTTCCTCCCCGTCTGTAAATACCCTTGAACAGGCTTCACACCGGAAGTTAGACCCGCCAGATCCTTTCTTCCCTATCTGGAATCTCTTCAACTGGGAGCTCCCGAACCTTCGTAGCCTTCTCCCCAAGACAGCTGAAACTTCATTTTTTCTATTTTTCTATACAATTCTGTACAAGGCCATACAGGCCCCCCTTCTTTAAGATATAATGAAAGACTTTCGGCTGATCTGGTGGACGTAGGGGATTTCATCCCTAAACCACGTTAAATTTCTGTGTGCTTTTCAGAATATTTTTCTCTCTCATTTAAGCCATAATTATCAGGCTTAGCCCTCTATGTACCGCTGTCTCTCGGGACCTCCCTTCTCACGTCAACAATAATATATCTCATCCACTAAAATTAACAAAGTTCTGATAGGAGAGAATGGACTCTGGATCTTCTACAGCATGAAGATTGAAAATAGTTGGCAAAATAAATATTTGTTATGGGTATTTTACATGATCTGTTATGAGATTTTCACATTTATCTCATGTCTGTTATGAGATTTCTCTATAAAAACCTCATGAACGTCCAATCTTAATTAAGTTTGATCATTGTAAGCTATTTTAGGATTTGAGATTTGCATCGGATCTTCTATGTAGCTTGTGATTTCGATCTGTTTTGGGAATTATTCCAGGCTTTATGTTGCCAAGCGAGATCATATTCTCAATAATTAGTATCAGAGCCAAGTTAAGATTGCTTGGTTGATCAAAATAGTGGGAGCACGCGATGGAGGATGCAAAGGTGAAAATTTATCGATTCGACGGCAAGGACTTTGGATTCTAGAAGATACAAATAGAGGATTTGCTTTATCAAAAGAAGTTATATTTACCCTTAGTGTGGATGAAAAGCCAGAATCGATGAAGCAAGAAAAATGGGATCTTATGGATCGCCCGGCGCTAGGGATGATCAGACTTACGTTGGAAAGAAATGTGGCTTTCAACATTGTCAACGAGAAGACGACATCGGGCTTGATAAAGGCTTTGTGCAATATGTATAAGAAGTCTTCGGCATCAAACAAAGTTTATCTGATGCGTCGTCTATTCAATCTAAAGATGATCGAAGGATCTTCTATCACAGTCACATCAATGAATTTAATATAATCACAATGCAGTTGAGTTCGGTTGACATAAATTTTGATGATGAAGTAAAGGAACTTATTTTGTTATCTTCTTTACCAGAGAGTTGGGGTACTACAATCACAGCAGTGAGTAGTACATCTGGTCAGAAAAAGATAAAACTTTAATTAGGAGATTTGAGAGTTAATTCTTAGCGAGGACATTCGTAAAAAAAAATTTGAAAAATCTCCAGGAATTGTCTTGCACACGGATGGAGGCAGAAGTAAAAGTTTTCAAAAAAGTCAGACTAGCAGATCCAAATCTAAGGGAAGAAGAAAATCGAGGCTTCCAAATGATAAAGTATACTGGAACTGCGGCAGAAAGGGTCATCTAAAAAGAAATTGCAAAGTCCTAAAGAAAGAAAGCTGGAGTCAGGATGAGGAAAAGTCTATGAATGCAACTATTAAGGAAAATCTAGATGCTCTGGTATTGAGTGTGGATAGTCCTATCAAGTCATGGATATTAGACTCAGGTGCATCATTTCACTCTACCTCATGCAGAGAGAGCTATTGCAGAATTTTACCGCTAGAAAGTTCAAAAAAGTTTATCTGGCAGATGATGAGCCTTTAAAAATTGCAAGGAAAGGTGATGTACAGATCAGGATTTGGAATGGTTCTATCTTGAGGTTGCATAATGTAAGGTACATTCTTGGACTCAAATGCAATTTAATTTTTATTGGTCAGTTAGATAATATTAGGTACAGAACTATATTTGGGAATATTTCTTCAAGGATTGTAAATGGTGCTATAGTTGTGGCAAAAGGAATAAAAAAAGGCACATTATACATGACTGATGGAAATAGAAATACTATTTATGTTGCCAGCACAGAAGAAAACTCAAAATTATGGCACTATAGACTTAGCCTCATGAGTGAGAAGGGAATGAAAGTGATGGCGTCAAAAGGTTATCTACCAAAAATAAAATCTGTAAATATTGGTCTTTGTGAAGACTGTATTTTGAGCAAACATAAAAAGGTAACATTTATTAAGACTGTAAGAGATTTACGTGCATGCAAGCTAGAGTTAATCCATACAGATGTTTGGGGACCTGCGTTAGTTCATTCTCTTGGAGGATCTCGCTACTATGTTATTTTTATTGATGATTCTTCACGCAAGATATGGGTTTATTTTTTAAAAAATAAATTGAATGTTTTCAGTACTTTTAAGAAGTGAAAAGCTGAAGTTGAAAATGAATGTGGTCTGAAAATCAAGTGCCTCAAGTCAGATAATGGCGGTGAGTATGACAATAAAGAGTTCAAGGTTTCTGTGCAGATAATAGCATCAAGATGTTGAGGACATACCAAACAGGCCACAACAGAATGGAGTTACTGAGAAAATGAACAGGACATTAAATGAATGTGGTAGAGCTATGAGGCTACATGCAAGTTTGCCAAAATCCTTCTGAGCAGAAGCAGTCAGTACATCAACGTATTTGCTCAATAGAGGACTTTCAGTTCCACTGAATTTTAGTTTGCCAGAAGAGAAGTAGATAGGAAAGAAGGTTGATCTTGCTCACTTAAGAGCCTTTGGTTGTCTCTCATATGTACATGTTGATATAGAGAAGAGAGACAAGCTGGATGCTAAGGCTAAGAAATGTACTTCATTGGCTATGGAGGTAATTAATATGGCTACAGATTCTGGGATGAATCAAGTAGAAAGATTATCAGAAGCAATAATGTCACATTTGATGATAGCATTATCTATAAGTCAAAGCTGAAATCTAGCAATACACCAAAAGAAGAAAGTGAGATAGAGTTGGTGGAAATTTCAAAAGCAGTTCAAAAGGGTGAACTTGAACCTACTACTGTTGATTCTGAGGAAGAATCTAGACTAGAGGTGACTTCTTCGATACCCACCTTAGAATGAGTAGGATCCCAAAACCTACTCAGAGGTATTCCCTATCTTTACATTATCTGTTGCTGACTGATTCTGGTGAACCAGAGTATTATAGTGAAGCAAAGCAGGTAAAAGATTCTGTCAAGTGGGAGTCAGCCATACAGGATGAGTTTGATTCTCTAATGAAAAACAGAACTTGGGAGTTATCTCTGTTACCGAATGGGAAGAAAGCTCTTCAAAACAAGTGGATATACAGGATCAAGGAAGAAGCTGATGGTAATAAGAGATACAATGCACGATTAATGGTGAAAGACTTTCAGCAGAAAGTAGGTATTAATTATATAGAGATATTTTCACATGTTGTTAAGATAACTATAATTAGAATATTGTTGAGCATTGTAGCTGCAGAAGATTTGTACTTAGAATAGTTAGATGTGAAGACTGCTTTCCTTCATGGTGATTTGAAGGAGGATATCAACATGGCACAACCAGAAGATTTCCAAGTATCTAGCAAGGAAAATTTGGTATGCAAATTGAAAAAGAGCTTGTTTAGTCTCAAGCAGGCTCCTAGGCAGTGGTACAAGAAGTTTGACACATTTATGTATAAAAAAAATTTCACTCGATGTGAAATGGATCACTGCAGCTATTTCAAGTTTTTTGGTGATTGCTACATTATATTGCTATTATATGTAGATGATATACTCATTACTAGTAAGAACATGAGGGAGATTTGCAGGCTGAAACAACAGTTATCAGAGCAGTTTGAGATGATAGACTTGGGTGCTGCAAATCAAATTCTTGGGATGCGAATTACAAGGGACAGATCTGATGGAACTCTTAAATTATCTGAGAAAAAGTACATCTATAAACTACTTGAAAGATTTAGAGTCAAGAATGCAAAGCCCAGAAGTACTCCATTAGGAGCTCATTTTAAACTGACAAAGGAACAATCACCAAAGATAGATAAGGAATGAGAACACATGGTGAAGGTACCATATGTATCAGCAGTCGGTAGCCTTATGTATGCCATGGTGAGTACGAGACCAGATATTGTTTTTACAATGGGAGTTGTGAGCAGGTTTATGGTAAATCCGGGCTCAGAACATTGGAAAGCTGTCAAATGGTTACTCAGATATCTCAAAGGAACTGCAAGTATAGCACTTTGCTACAAAAGAGACAAGGTCATCCTGAAGGGATATGTAAATGCGGATCTTGGTGGAGATCTGGATTATAGGAAGAGCACCTCAGGATATGTTTTACTCTTGGAGGAACTGCTATTAATTGGATGTCAAAGCTTCACAAATGTGTTGCACTATCAACTACGGAAGCTTAATATGTTACTATCTCAAAGGCTAGGAAAGAAATATTTTGGTTAAGAAGTTTTCTGAAGGAGATAGGCAAAGAACAGAATAACAGTGTTTTATTCGGTGATAATCAAAGTGTCATTTGTTTAGCTCATAATCCAGTGTTTTACTCAAGGACAAAGCACATACAATTGAAATATCATTATATCAGGAGTTTGATTGATGATGGGATGCTGTCATTAGTAAAGATTCTTGATATGAAGAACCCAACTAACATGCTTGCCAAGGTAATCTCTACAAAGAAACTGTGGCTATGTAGTGCCTCAGTTGGCCTTCATATTGTTTGAGAAAAGGTGGTGCCGCATTAGAAATGAAGATGAAGATTGCTGAAGAAGTTGACCACGTAAAAGATGAGTACTAGTTACGTACATCGAAGATCAAGTCTCCAAGTGGGAGATTGATAGGAGCATGGAGTCTGAATCATCTATAGCATGAAGATTGGAAATAGTTGGCATAACAAATATTTGTTATGAGAATTTTATATCTGTTATGAGATTTTCACATTTATCTCATACTTGTTATGAGATTTCTCTATAAATACTTCATGAACGTCCAATCTTAATTAAGTCTGATCAATGTGAGCTATTTTAAGATTTGAGAGGGTGAGATTGAGAGATCTTTGTACTTTCTCTGAAGATCTTTTAAAGAATAGTGAAAATTTTCTAGTGATTTTTCCCTAGATTTGGAGTTTTTCATGTAAAATTGGTGTTTTCTTATTACTTCTTCTTTCTTCTAAGATTTGCATTAAATTTTCTATGTAGCTTGTGATTTCGATCTATTTTGAGAATTATCCTGGGCTTTGTGTTGCCACGCGAGATCATATTCCCAACAAGTTCTACTACGTATACTCCTTGAGAGTGAATGAGAGAGAGTCTGAGTTCACTATGAATACTATCTCGCATATTAATTGACTCGAGAATTAAATTCTTCAAATCACATAGAAAAAGTTTTCCTTATGCTTTTCGTGACTAATGAACGTAGAAGGACTATATTCTTCAAATCACATAAATTTTATGTATTTTTCAAGTATTTTTTTTAGTTTTTCTTTCTTTAAGGATGTACGTACACAAGTACGGGCCAAGATCTTCTTAGTGCGAGATCCTATGTTAATCTTCTTCGATGAGACTCAATCCTCCACAACAGTGGCCATGTATTAATCTTGTTTCGTGAGGAAAATATCACTGATCGGAAAGAGTTTGAGAGAGAAGAGTAAGGATTTATGTTATAAGATTAGATTTACTATAATATTTTTTCAATTAAAGTGCCCTTAATGTCTAAATCCGGCCTTTAATGGAAAGTTATTTGAAATACAATATTAGAGGACCCTGCATGCATGATTTATTTGGAAATATATATATATATATATATATATATGAAGTAAATATAATTAATATTTAGATTCTGCACATGCGTGTCCTTTTGAAAATTAAAATCCTAATTAATTAATCACGATTTTTAAACTCTTGAAATATTAGATTCTGCTCGATGATGGGATGCACTCATTTACCCAATTAATGTTGGATCGAGCTAATTAATTTTTAATTTCGATCGAGAATATTAAATCAAATTCAAAATTATTTTCAATCAATTTTGTGTTAATACGTCTGTTAATTAATTAACAAAAAAAACAAACGCTGCTCAATCTAGCTTAGCTAGGAGATTAGGCGAATTAATGGTGCTCCGTCCACTAATATTACTAATAATTTATGGTTTTGAAGCTGACTCGTGCATACTAATTAATTTTGCTCGGCAAAATTCCTTCTGATTTACTCTCATATATATATTGAGTTGAATTGGTAATATATATATATATAGAATAAATTAACAAGTAGAAACAATTCAAGATTGTATAAATTAAGTTTCAAGTTTAAAATTATGCTGCCGGCCGTGCAAAGAGAAATTATAAGAATGAAGATGAAGCCAATGACAACGACAACATTAGCAAAATATTAACCTCTTCTTCAATTTTTTTGATTTTTTTTTTTTTTTTTTGCAATGGAACAATTTTAAATAGGTACAAATTAAATTTTCAAGCTTGAGATAATCTAGCTTATTGCTATTTTAATACATTTTAATTATTACATATGTATATAAGAAATTAAGGCAACTGGAATATATGTAAGTGTAGCCCTCTTTGCTTAAACTTTTAGGCGTTGACAATAGCCCGTTAATAAATCTGAGTTAATGATGATCAAATTTTAACTTTATATATACCAACAATAATAACAATCAAGCTTTTATTTTAGTAGGTGAGATTGGCTACATGAATTTTTATTTTCGTTATGCTCTATTAAATAATGTAAGTTCTCATTTATCTTTAAATATGTGAGATCCTTTCTAATTGTTTCTTACGACGTCTTATTTGGTCTTTCTCCTTCTCTTTTAATACAGATAAAATGCAATAGCTCAACTCTCTTTTTTAAAGTTTCTATCGGCCTATGATTTATATGTCCAAATTATTTTAGTCGAGTCTCCCTCGTGTGCTTATCTTCAATTGAAGCTACTTCAATCTTCTCACAAATATATACACTCATTTCTAATTCTATCTTTACGTATATATACTCACTTATCTATTTTAATATTTTTATTTTTGTGATAAGTATTTTACTTATATATTTTCACTCTATGAATCAGCATTCGCCATATAAAGTGATATACCATAAAAAAAAAAACTTAATTAGAAGCAATGAATGTAGTTTCATAATGGCGAATGCACGTTCAAATTAATGTATTCATGATTTTATCAAAAAAAATTTAATGTATTCATGATGAAATTCTAGGGGAGCAATTACTCAAGTTCCAAAGTCAAACGCATGCTGTTGAAATTTTAAAATAATTAATTATTGTAAAATCAATGCAAATGAAAATAACATTGCCCGATAAATAATTCCTTGCAATTTATATTAATGTTTTACATATATTATTGAGACCAAGTGTAAATGCATAAAAAAAATAAATGTTGATTTTTTAAATTTTATTTTGAGTAAATTGCATGGGTTCCTAAGGTATTAAGTAATTGCAAATTAATTTTAATTTTTTAAGCTATGCGCAGCCGCACGTAAAATGGGCTGTGCGCAGCCACGCAAACGGCCATCCGCGCGTAGTGATCACTCGAGAAGTTTCCCCCACAGAGCCACATGGCTACGCGAACGGCCGCCCTCCAGCGAGGTGCATTTTCATCTCTCTCTTTTTTTCTTTAAATTTTTTTGTTATAGTTAACGGTTTTAGATTCAAAAGGACTAGACAAAAATGCCAGAGGAAGTCAAACTTAGAACCTAATAACAATTCATACCACACTTGAAAGACTTAAATTAAAAATTTATATAAAATTGAGACCAATTTTAAATCTCTCTCCCAATTAGAGAGTTTTCAACTAATTAGATGAAATTAACTGCTAGTTAATTACTCAGTTGCATCTTTCAAAAAAAGTCAAAATCCCAATTTAATTTTTAATCAATAGAAGGAATATACCAAGCTATCGATCACCAGTTCAACATCTCAGGGATCTCTA
This sequence comes from Apostasia shenzhenica, assembly GCA_002786265.1. NCBI lineage: Eukaryota > Viridiplantae > Streptophyta > Magnoliopsida > Asparagales > Orchidaceae > Apostasia > Apostasia shenzhenica. The sequence continues at coordinate 3,327,187 of KZ451982.1, forward strand.
CCAGGTTACTTATCGAATTCCTTCGATACTGCCTTACATTGGTGATAAGCGACTCACGTTGACCGTCCACAATTCATTATGATCATATTCTATGAGTCACTTGCGCTAACAAATAACATCTAGTACTTCCCTCTCCAAATCAAGAAATAAACGGTCATTATCAAATTCATATAATAGAATTTGAAAAATCATAGGATTTGATGCATCCTAAAAGTCACAAAAGAATGTTCTACCAAAGCGTTGAGCATGCCTGGCTTCTACCTGATTCTTCTTCGTTTATAAATAGGAGGATCCCTCTCTATGATTACACCAATATAAAAAGCACATTCTTCACATAAAAGCAATCTAAAATATAAACTGGTTAAAATCGTTGGCTTAAACTCGATCAAATTAATAAATAGATTAAGTCAACCCACCAATCTTATATATTTATAAATAAGAGTAACTTGAACCAGATCCAACCCTATTATGTTCAACTCAAACTCAATATATTTAATAAATGAGTTAAAATTTATGATATATATTCAATTTCTACAAAGATTCCGCACGTTAAGATGCATGTTACCACCCATAATGGCATTGATTTTTGCATCAATGCCTTTATATATGACATTTATATGTTATTTTTTGACTGATAATTTTATAAAACTATCTTTATTTTTTTAGATAATATAATATCGAATGCGGAAACATGGTTCTTAATTCTTTAAATTTTGATTTAGATTAAACCTGAATGGGCTTTTGTTTTAGCTTGGGCTCATTTAAAAGCCCATTAAACTATTTGAGGTTTTTATGATTTGTTATGGGAATACTTGGGCTTTTGTTTAGGAGGCCTGCCCGTTCATGATTCTTTCATTGTTTAACATAATTTCATAAATATCTAGAAGCGATCGTCTAAATAGATCATTAGGAGCAATTAGATTATCTAATATGAAAGACGAATAAGATTTATTTTTTATATTTCATTTGAAATCGAAAGTTAAGTGATTGGTGTAAGCTTCTCTATCTTCTTTCTACATGACAAAATCAATCTCTGGCTTTTTCTACGAATATACGAAATCGTCTCTAAACTATATAAATCTAAAGTGATTATAATTGCATCGTACTTTTATTATGATTATTTTATATATTTATATAGCACAATAAATTTGACTAAACTGCACGTCAAGCAGTTTAAGTTCTTTCACTAATCAAGTAAAGGACTTTCAATGAGAGTATTATTTAGATGAACAACGACAGGACCATGCCCGTGCAATTCAGTTCGAACAATGAACCATTCGAAGCCCAACCATTGGCTGCCATGTGTGCACTTTGGGTGATTTCGTGCACACGTGATAGCAAACAGTTGGGCACCAAATAGTTCGACGCCTGTATTTAATATTTTTTCCTACGTTAAGGCTAACCAAAACATATTTCTTCTTCCACGACATCAACTTAAAGTTAAATGCAAATAATTTACCTTTTGTAGTAATATTTCCTTCAATTACAAAATAAAAATAAAAATATGCTTGCAGTTGCCATAATGCAGGCATTAATATTTAGGAGGCATTTAGTTCAATGTTATCTTGATATTATATTATGTTATCTAAAAAAAGTAATTATTTGGTTCAATGACATCTATAAATAATCTTTAATTAAATTATAAAATTATTAGTCAAAAGATGACATCTAGATTATTATATAACATAACACGAAGAAAACAACGAACCAAACGTCCCCTTAATATACTGCAAACAAGACTCTATCATCATTAGTAAACAATATCTTAAGAGTGTCAACATTAATCCAATCTAACTCGATCCCAACCAAACTCAGAAATTTTTGAGAACATATAAATCTTGACCTGTTTGCAATTGGGTCAAATTCACATGGAATGAGCTTGAGTCTAGTTCAAGTCGGACCCAAATTCACACTGTTTGACCACCTCTAAATTTAGGTCCCACACAAGCAGCACATCTCCATTCTCAAAGAGAACATTTTATGAATGAGCCAACAACCAATTTAAGCAGCATTTAAAGTGCTCATATTAAGAAGCAAACCATAAATTAGAATCATGGACCACCTCACATGCCATTGTGCCTATCAATCTCTATACATATACTGGCACAAATGCATTAACATAAAGATGAAGGCACTAAATCACAATGTCTTTAAAGAAACTTAACCCCTTTCACTGAAAAGAGTGTGTAAGGCAGACACTCTTACCTGTCATTCAGAGCACTCTTTCAAGAAAAAAAAACAGCTCCCTATCTTCCTTTGAATCCACGAAGCTGTTATTAGGTGGCACTAGGCTTATCATCTTCATAATAGTACGGAGAAAGTTTGCCGCCATTCGGTAAAGGCTTCGACATGCTATCTTCCCTCAATTCGACCAGCATCTTCACGACTCTTCTCATGGAAGGACGATTGATTGGAAGAGAGCTGGAGCATAGTAGGCCGATGTGGAGGACTTTTATGATCTGGGCTTTGTGGCAGAGATCGAGCTTCGCATCAATCACCTGTTCCTCCCCTTTCTGCGGGATTGTGCTGCAAACCCAGTTCACCAGGTCCTTTTCACCAAACTCGGGATCTACGGGTAGCTTGCCTGTTACCAGCTCCAGGATTACGACACCAAAGCTGTATATGTCACTCTTTTCATTCACTCTTAGAGTATATGCATACTCTGCAAACAGTACAAGAAGTTAATAACCAACTATAGTAAAGGGGCGTTTGGTTCAATGTTATCTTGACGTTATGTTATGTTGTCTAGAGAAAGCAATTGTTTAGTTTAATGACATCTATAAATAATTTTATACAAGATTATAAACTTATTAGTCAAAAGATGACATCTGAATATCATGACATCAAGATTACATAATATAATACCAAGATAACAACGAACCAAATGCCCCCACCCAATATCTCAATCTCACAATTTGTAACTGAAGTATAAGATTACAATAATATCATCAATGGAAAAAGAAAATCATTTTAACTAGTTAGATGTAGCCAAATGGATCGAGGAATCCGTCGTGCGAGGGGAAATTGCATCGAAAATATCCCTATCTATTTGTTTTCATACATCGTCAAAGCACTAGCTTTAAGAATAATATGCTATATCCTCAAATATTGGACCCAAAGGAATTAGAATCTTTGGTTGGGTGTTAATTGTGAGAGCTATGCTTGTTTTCCGGGGCTAACAAATTGTCAAGATAGCCGAAAACGTATACAAGGATGGTGAAAGCCTGGAATAATAGGATCCTTACAGTAGAATATACGAGTAAAAAGAGAAAGCTACATAAAAGCTAGGTGTGGACTTTTATCTTTTGTCTAGAATGTGAACTTTCTTTATTGGCTCGTGCATAATAAGTTGCTTTAAAAAGCGCCACCAATAGAAGCTTTCACATTGTCCTGCAGCTCAATTATTTTATTGGACAAAGGGAACACTATAAAGGGACTGGTGGCAAACAAGATAATATTAACATGCATCTAGCAAAAAGAAAGAGAGATTAAAAGAAGGCAACTTAAAGATTATAACCAGTAGAGACTAAAGAGAATGGAGCATGCTTAATGGAGAGGAGAAGGTGGATTATTCAGCGCTGCTTGTTTGTCAGGCCAACTTTAACCCAATTAAAATTAACCTTAGATTATATCATATACACATTCTAATATTAAACTAACAATATTTCAAATTTTACACAAACTTCAACTTCAAAAATCAATTTCTAAATAAAAAAACTAATTTTATTTCACATGCTACACATATCTCAAAATAAAACTAATTTTATTTTAAATTTTTATAAATTTCAAAATAAAAACATCATATCAAAAGTTATCATTTATCTCAATTAAAAATAACCCAACAAACAAACAAAGAGATTTAACTTGTGTTGAAAACTGAACAGGGAGAGAAGCAAGCAAAAAATTGACTCATGAGGTTGAATTAAAAGATTTACATCGAGTTAAAATGAAAACATGCAATATTGAACAAGCTTCTATGCAATATTTAATCTAATTGGTTGGGGTAAGGCTGTTTATGATGATGAGTTCTAAGAAGCTACATCTAAAAAGTATAAAAAACATGTTCAATGCAAGTATTCGTCTTCCATAAAATTTATGCAAAAGAATTATTTCTTTGCTAAATGGAGAAGGGAATAAGCACTATCATTTGGTTACCTCCGTAGATTCAGCTTAAGTTCATGCACTAATTAAACAACAAAAGATAGTGAACTACAAATTTGAAATGAGAACATACTTCAAAGAGAAACTTAAATCAAGCAAGTTAAATTTGACAAACCTGGAGCTATGTATCCACATGAACCAGCAATCACTGACATCGATTTTGGTCCTTTCCCAATTCCCTCTGTAGCCTTTGCAACTCCAAAATCTGCAACTTTAGCCCCAAAATCTGCATCTAAAAGGATGTTATTGGACTTGACATCTCTGTGAACAATCGCGGGGACGCAGTCATGGTGAAGATAGCAGAGCCCCTCGGCCGCGTCCAAGGCAATCTTATACCTCGTTGACCAATCCAAAAGACCCGACTTGCTGCCATGGAGGAAGTCCCCCAAGCTCCCATTCGGCATGTACTCATAAACCAGGAGCTTGCAGTCTTTGTGGGCACAGCAGCACCATAGTTTCACGATGTTCTTGTGCCTAATCTTCCCCAGAGTTGCCACCTCTGATTCAAAAGCATCATAAGCAACTTGATGCTGGTTTCCCTCCTCACTCTTTGGCGTCTTCCACAGCTTCTTCACAGCAACGGCTTCCCCGTTGCCAAGCACCACCTTGTAGACCTTCCCAGATGCCCCGCTGCCGATCACGTTGTCCTCATCAAGGGAGTCTAGTATTTCATATTCACTGAAACCCAGTTTGTGGAATGAAGTAAGAATCCACTTTGATTTATCAAGCCCTTTCTTTGCTTTCTTGATTCTCTTATACTTGCAGTAGAACAAAGCAATCCCAACAACCAACACTACAGCAGCAAGAATGAAGATAGATCGAAGAAGCCACAAGAATTTACTACGGTTACGGCCATGGCCAGTTGAACTGAGGCAGCTTCCGGTAAGATCACTGCATAAGCCAGGATTACCGAGGAAGCTATTCTTATAGGCTTCATTGTGGAAATTCGGAGGAATCAAACCAGATAGCTGATTATTGGAAAGGTTGAATTGATTCAGCTTCAGGTGCTGCAACTGAATGGGAATGTCTCCAGTGAGTTGGTTGTCTGAGAGATCAAGATAGTTCAGCACAGGTAAGCTTCCGAGCTCCGGTGGAATCCTGCCGGAGAATTGATTGACTGCAAGGTTCAGTAAGGTGAGCTTCTTCCAGGACTGGATTCTGCTGAGTAGCTCGCCTGACAGGGAGTTGTTGTGCAGGTCGAGTTGTTCAAGCTCCGGCAGTTCTCCCAGCGAATCTGGCAATGGCCCTGTAAGCTTGTTATCAGCAGCCAAGAATTCATAAAGGTTAGGAAGTGAACCGATCCCCTCCGGTATCTTGCCGCTGAACTGGTTACCGGAGATCAGCAGATTTGAAAGGTTATTAGCGCCGGTGATGTCGGCCGCAATAGCACCAGAAAAAGAATTGTCGGTGAGCTCGAGAATCGAGAGATGAGGAAGCCCCCACAGACCGGCGGGCACCTCGCCGGAGAGCAGGTTGTTGGAGAGCCGAACGCGAGTGAGAGTTCGGCATCTGCCAAGGTCGGGAGGAAGGACGCCTGAAAGATTGTTGTCGATGAGAAGGAGCTCCTGCAGCACACCGCGATCGCAGATTCCACTTGGGATCTCACCGTTGAGCTGGTTGTTTGATATGTCGAGAAACATCAAGGGAGAGTTGGTGCCGAGATCAACCGGGAGAGGCCCAGAGAGGCGATTCATGAAAAGCCGAAGCTCAAAGAGGTTTCGAGCCTTCCCAGCGGTGGCCGGAAGAGAGCCGTTCAACTGGTTCTGGTAGAGATGGAGATTCTCCAGAAACGGGATGGAAAAAACGTCGTCTGGAATCAAACCGGAAAGAGAGTTCATGGCAGCGTCAATGCGGCGGAGAGCGGTGAGATTGGACAGACCGAGGGGCAAGCGGCCGGAGAGATGATTGTTGTACAGCTCGATCTGTACGACGGAAGTGAGACGGGAGAGCGTTTCAGGGATTTCGCCTGTCAGGGAGTTGCCGGAGATGTCAAGGTTGGTAAGCTTGACCAGATTGCCGAGTTCACGGGGGATCTCACCGACGAGGCCGCAGCCGGCGAGCCAGAGGATCTCCAGATTGGTGAGATTGGAGAGATTTGGGGGAATAGTGCTGGCCGTAAAGGGGTTGTATGACAGATTAAGTTGGAGAAGGGTGGAAATGTTGCCCAGGAAAGGGGGAATCGTCTCGTTGAGAAGATTGGACGTGAGGGAGAGGTTTTGTAGTGAAGGGAAGTAACCGAAGGCTGGGGGGATGGCCCCGGTGAAATTGTTGCCGGAGAGGTCGAGGTAGCCAAGGAGTGGGAGTGAAGGCAGGGCGGAGGGGAGAGGACCGACGAGGAGGTTTTGCGAAAGGTCGAGATGGGTGAGAGCAGAGCAGTGGAGGAGGGAGGAGTCGAGGAGAGAAGTATTGATGTAGTTCGAGGAGAGGGAGATGAAGGAGAGGTTGGGAAGGCTGCAGAATGACGGGGGAAATGGGCCGGCGAGGTCAAGTCCTTGGAGTTCAATGGTGGTAACAGTCAGCCGTCCGCCGGCGACGAAGCATGAAACGCCGGTCCAATTGCAGGGAGTGGCGTCGCCGGAGTTCCAATTAGCGAGTGCGTTGTTGGGGTCATCGAGACCAGCCTTAGCTTGAAGAAGGTCTAGTCCTTCCTGGTTGAGGGCAATCGCTAATGGCGAAAGCTGCAGGAAGAGCCATAGCGCTGGAGCAAAGACGAGGAGGCGCATCTTAGCAGTTTTCAGAGTCTCACTCTTCCTCTAGCCCTCTGCGTCTGCTTCCTAGATTTGGAGGTTGGGGAAGAAGGAGAGAAGAAGAAGAAGAAGAAGAAGAAGAAGAAGAAATATAGAGAGGGTAATGTCGCCGGCAATGCAATTTGGTCGCCAAAGCGAGAGCGACGGTTTCCGAGCTCCAAATGGATGGCGATGGCAGGAACAGGAACGACTCTGATTGAAATAACCTCCGTTCCACTAGTAACTGTAGATCTACAATAAAATCTGTTAAATTTGGAACATTTGTAAATAAATAATTATAAAAATTTTATTAATTTCCATTACATAAAATATTCGGATAAATTATTTTGTTATTGTAAAATGAATAATTTTTTTGCATTTTATTCTCTTTTTTTTATCAAATTTTCTTCTTAAGCACTATTTAATAAAGATTTTCTATCCTAATTGTATTATAACACTATTTTGGTAAAATTTACTTAATTAAATAATTGTGCTGTATAATAAAAATATAAAATAATTATATAAATAAATTTTTGCTTGATGTTGTAAAATTTTGTGACATCTAAGATCTGGCATGGCTAGGAGCATTAGCTATCTCATATTTTAAAATGATGAGAATATAAATAAAAAAAGTATTTACTGATAACACAAAATCTTATGTGAAACAATCCACTAAGAAAATAAAGAATAATAATTTTGGAAGATATATATAGTGAGGAATAACAATTAAGGAAGATATATATAGTGAGGAGGATGTAGTCATAATTATCTTTGACCGCCCACCTTTAATTAAATTAATTGAGTGGAACTTATAATTAGAAAATTTGCATTGTATGAGATAACAACTAAGAAGATTTGTTGAGTAATTAGTAATGGCAACGGAGCGGGTTTGGATCGGGTTTATAAATACCCATACCCGCCTCATACCCGCCCCATACCCGTTTTCGTCCCGCTCCGCTTCTAATTTTCATAAACTCGTATCCGCCCCGCCCCGTTTCCTCACTCAGTTAATGAAAATCGAATTATTTTATTCTATTTGAAACAACAAAAATCGTAACCACATGGTGTTAGTGACATTTTCTATAGAAACTATTTCTTGTATGTAAATATATGTAACAAGATCAGGAATAATAAATAACTTTCATATAAATTCTTCAAATTGCTAACTTTCTTAGCATGAATTTCTATATAAAGCAAGCATGTGATAATTAAAGAGAAAATCAAATATGAGGTAGTTATAAGACCCTTGCAGGCAATATGTATTAATTGATTTAAGAGCCAACTGGAAATGTCAACTCTCACAAGTAAGAAAAACTTTACAGTAAAGAGTACATACATTCTCTTTCCAAAGTACTATTTTTATTTAGGTATTAAAATTTAAAATTTTAAAAATATTTAAATTTATTAAATCGGGTACGGGGCGGGGGCGGGTGTTCCGGGTAAAATTTGAGTACCCATACCCGTCCCATTAGGGGCGGGTCGGGGCGGGTTTATCGGGTACGGGTACAAATTGCCACCCCTATGAGTAATTATATGTTTAGCAAGGGAGAAGGTTATACCAAACTACTGTTATTAGATGGAATTCATGGGTGAGGCGGATCAACGAATAATGACATGTATCTCACTGATACATTTGCGAAATAATTGTCATTAATTGAACATCTTGTACTAAACATAGATCCAAATGATGGGTGTCAAATATAAGTTCCTTAGTTGCATGCACGAATCCATCTCTCCTGTCAATTCATGTGAATGTAGGCTAATTAGCCTCAAATATAAAAAAGTACAGGCTCATTAAATACTATCAAAACGTGTAAGCCCTTCAAGGTCATTGTGGTTCCTTTTTGGAAGTGCAACATTTCCTTCTCCTTTGAAGGGTATTGAGGTGCCATGACGAGCAGATTTATTAATTGGCTAGCACATGAGTTTAAAGAGATTTCAAAAGTTGGCTTTTGTTTTAGGGAACTACGTAATTTAAGTGCTTCTTGGGAGGAGATGCTTCTATTATTTGAGATCAAATTATTTACTTATATAACTCTGGATCTCCTCTTCTTTTCTGATGTGTGATGATTCGTTTTTGTGCTTTTTTTTATTACTCACTATTTGGTTTATAAGCTTGCTAGGAGCCGCACTTTATTCTAGTAATTTTTTTCTTTTGAAACATCACCCGGCTATCACTTTTTGCTCTCTTCGGCCACGAGTATCTCAATAAGTGATATAATGTTCAAAAAGAGAGAGTTTCTTCAACCGCAGCACCAGCTTAGCTGAGTCATCATTTTTCAAAAGCAAAATTGGATTTCTCTGTCCAAAAAGTTGGAGATCTTCACTGTGGTAAATGCACGATAGCTCGACTTTTCCCAAGAAGGAAGTGGATGAGCTCTAGAATAAGCAATGGCAGGGTAAATAGTTTAGTTTTTTTTTAATAGAAACGTTTGTTTTCATTACTTTAATATTTTAATATCTAATTTTTTTTTTAATTTTTTATTATTAGATTTTTTTTCAAAATTTCAATTATTCTCTTCCCCTCTCTCTGCTTTGAAAAGAAAGAGTATAATTATAATTTTTAAAAATTAATAATAAAATTTTAAAAAAATAATTCAATTATTAAAATTTTAAACATCAGCAACTTATATATTAAAATTTTAAAAGCATGAATTTGAATATTATTATATCTTAAATTCAGGACCCGAATATAATTTACCCTAATATAATTTATTGGTTGTTATTATATTTAAACAGATTGCCAAGAATTAACGGCTCAAACAATTTTATAAGAGATCACGTCAAATATTCATTTAAATAAATTGAATTAAAACATTAAATTCATCTTTCAAATTATTAATCGAGTAAATTAATGATCAACTTGCTTACGTGAGAGAGATTAATATGGAGTCCAAATGAGGAGTGAATTAGATTTCTATTTAAGAAATAACGACAAAATCTCAAGGTAATAATAATAAATAAAAAAAAATTAATGTCATCAAGTCTATATATATCTAAAATGGTATTGCATGAGTTCGATTAACCAAATACTATCTAATAGAAGTAAAATTTAATTTAAGTCGATGATTGATTCGACAAGTTTTACGCTGACTGTCGATTACCTAGCACAACCTTTCGCATTTCTCATCCGAGACTTGGGACCCAACAACGACGCATTAATTTAAGTTATAAGATGTAATATAATTGACCCTCTTATGTCTAGCTAGTTAGAATTAATCATTGATAAACTAACCCAACTTGCTAATAATTAGATTAGCTTGAACAATTTAAATATGGGATGGGGGTAGCACTAATATCGTTCATATCTATTAACACGTGGTTCCTGCGCTGCATCCTGGCAGAACACGTGGTGCCTGACAGGCCTGTACTTGATTGATTTGCTGATTCAACTTTCAGTTTTGCAGGACTATTGACCCAGGTCAAACCTCGGGCACGAGGATTCAACCAACTATCGTCCACGACGATCCAGGATAATCCCTCAAAACCCCGGGCACGAGAGTACGAGGTAACGCCTGTCACAATCAAACGTTCACCGTAATAACTGTGAATCGACGTATTTATTTTTTTAATTTTGCTATGTTAAGTACTGAGATTAGTTATTTAACTTGTAATAGTTATTAAAAACTTATGTGGCATGTTAAATCTTTGATTGTTTTAAAAAGTTTTAGTTTAAATATACTACATCTTTATATTTAATTTAATTTTGTTATGATGCATATAATTTTACATGTTGAATTAATTGTTTATACCCCGCCGATTTCCGTACAGACACCCTTCCTCAGAAAAGTACCAACATTAAAGGATCTATATGTCCTCGTACAGCGGCAGGTCCCTCCAGTGACAGATAAGCGGCGCTGAGAGCTCATCCATCACCTTTTCTCAGGAAAATCAGGGTGAAGCTGCACGCGCCCAACGGCTATAAAAACCGTTGAACAGTCTCAGAGAAAGAAAGATAGATATTTTTTTTGGGACCAAGGGACAGATACAGGAGAAAGGAGGGATTTTCTCATCCTCAGATAGAAAAGCTCCAACCAAGGAATTCCTTCTTTTTTCTTCTTCCTCTCCTCCTTCTTCTTCTTTTCTAAAAGAAAGCATTGTACAAGCCTTCAGGGTTATCTTTTGATTTTAGTGAAATACCTTGACTAAGTGACCGGTGGACGTAAGGGATTTCCTCTCTGAACCACCTTAAATCTCTGTGTGCTTTTCTGGTTGCTTCAGACTGAATCTTCTCCTTGAGCCTCCGTAAACGGGCTCACCTCCTTTGTGCATCGCCGTCTTCCGGAACTCTCTCTCTTTGGTGTTTCCTGGGATCCCCACATCCTACGTCAACAATATCATAATCTAACTTGGGCCAACCGGATTTGATTATTCACGGCTTAAGAAAATGAACACTCAAATCTATAAAAAAATATTCTACTTATATCATGTAAGCATGCTATACGTATAAGAAATCAGAATGTCAATACAAATAAAAAATATTTATTTAAAATAAAAAAAAATTATGTATGTTAAGAAGAATTTTTGTTTAATGTTATTTTGCAGTTATGTGATGATCGAGACCGAAAATGAAAGAGAGTGAATTAGAATCACGCGAATAAAGAGCAGCTTTTGATTAGTTTTAAGAGGAAGGGCATAGAAATGAATTGTCTCACATTCTAAAGTGATGATAGTTTCTAAGCTGTACAAATAAATAACATGATTCTGACTAGCTGATGTGTCTTTTGAAAAAAAATTATGAGATTAATGATGAGAAACTGTGTAATTAACTGTGTTTGTGTTGAAATAGTAATGAGATTGATAATATTTCTAAAGTCAAAAGAATAATATTTCTATAGTTGAATTATAGAATATCACATGTTATATATATCATATTGTCTACATAAAATAATTATCTGGTTTAATAATATGCATGTATAAATAATTTTCTATAAAATTATCATTTAAAAAATAATATCTATATGTCATGACATCTACTTTACATAATATAATTCTAAGAATCAAATGCCTTTTTTAAATAGAAACTCATAAGTTCAGCTTAAATTGATGAAAACAAACTTATTACACTTTATATATAAGTCCTGAAGTAAATTTTCATAATTTTCATAATTTTTTTGACTCAATATTATTTAATTTTATAAAAAAAATATATAAAATTATTATTTAAAAAATAATATATAAATAATAAATGCTCTGCTGTCCTTTAAGTGAACAATAGAAGCAGTAGAAGATTAGAGTGAAGAAAGTTAATTGAATTCATTTGACCAAAATGGGGTTGACAATTGCTGGAATGGCAGAGCCAGAGCAAGGTAAACATGCTCTAGCTGCACCCTGGGCCCCCATAGTTTTCACTCTTCTGATTTTTATCTTTTTTTTAAGAAATATTTATATACTTTAATTGTAAAATATTATATATATCACAATTAAATTTTATAAAATTAAATATTTTATATGAAATTTTTGAAATAAAAATATAAATTAAATTATTTATGTATTTTCGTGAATTTTATTCTATTGTAAATGATTCACAAGTTTATAATATTAGCTTATATTGTACTAAATTGACTTTAAAGTAAATTATATATATAACTAATTTGCAAAATTAATGATTTTTAAAGTATAATATTAAAGTTTAAGATTTAGAAATTGAGAACTAGATTTTATTGTTAAAGTAATTTAAGATATAGAAATTAATGTTTTGAATTATAAATTAGAATTTCAGGACTTAGAATTTAGAGTATAATTAATGTGATTTTATCAAAAAAAATACAAAATCTATAATATTTTGTCTTTAATAGCTAGTGAAATACATAATTTTTTATAAAGGCGGGAGAGGGATGATATTTTTATTATTTTTATTTAAAAATTTAATTTAAATATAAATTTTAATTTAAAAATAAAAATAATAATAATAATAAAAAAATTTAATCTCAATCTCAGAATCACATTAAAAAAAATTTAAACTTCTGAACATATTTGAGATTATCCCAAACTTTAAATGCCTGTTTACCTTAATTCAATCTTTATAAAAATTTGAAGCTGAATAATATATTATTATTGCAAAAAACCTTTTAATTATAATATGTTAATTATTAATTAACACATTTTTTAATTTCTCTCTCCCTCTCTCTCTCTCTCGCTTTTCTCTCCGGCTTCTGGGCTGCGGACTTCTGTGCTTGAAAAAATACTTGGGTTCAGACAGCTCTCCACCTCACAATTTCATATCCCAATAAAATGATGATAGCTGGCAACAGAGGTGAGAGAGAGGAGAGGGATAGTGAAACATCAAAATTCTTTTAAAAAAATATATTTTAAAAATATATTTCACCATCCCTCTCCTCTCACTCACCTCTGCTGCCAGCTGTCGTCATTTTATTAAGGTATGAAATTGTGAGGTGAATAGCTGTCTGAACCCAAGTATTTTTACTGCGCTTGGTCTCTTCCTGCAGTCTGCTTCGAGCTGCGCGTGCGATTCTCCATATTCTCTTCCCCAGTGCCGTTTTCGCTTTTCTATTCTGAAGTACTTCTCATATGCTAAAATGCTAAATATTTGGTCCTATTTTTATGTCAAAACTTTTTTTTGTCTTTTAATAAAAATTATAATTTAATTTTTTTAAATTTTTTAATTTTAATTTTACTATCTAATTCTCCATAAATATTATTTAAGGGATGTTTGGTTCAGTGTCATCTCAATATTATATAATATTATCTTTAGAAAGTAATTATTTGATTTAATAATATCTTTAAATAATACTATAGTTAATTACAAAAATATTATTACACGCTGACATCTAGATGTCATCCCAAATCGAGCGACATCTCAAGATAACACCGTCAATTTATTATTATAATATCAATAACTTCCAACTAAATAAATTAGTTAACAGTAATTTAGATAACAATGACATTTAGATAACATGATATTTAAATAATATTGATATTGAGATAACACTGAACCAAACGCCCCCTTAGTTAATAGTAAAAGATAATAACTGCCATCAAATTAGTTAATTTAATTGTCTAATTTAATTTAATATTAATTGGTCTCAATCAGCTATTTATTAAGTAAATCTAATATGATAAAATTTATTTATTTAACAATATCATTATAATAATTAGGTTATATAATTATTTTTTTAACTAATTAATATTAAAAAAATTTAACTGTTAATATAAAAAATTTATATTTATTACGATACAATATAATAATAATAATAATAATATTTATTAATATATATATTTTAAATAAAAGTATATGCAATGTACCTAGCACGAGTTCATTTACTATTACACGTGCTTTATACCCACTATTATTCTAAAATTCTTTACATAAATGCTTTTATCTAATAATTAAGAGCTTTTGTCCAAAGATCATAAAATGTTTTGAGATATTTTTTTGGGCTACATATCAATAAATATTAATCGATTCAAATCAAACTTATTTTAAAGTTTCACTTATTTTAATTCCAAGTCACAAATCAAACCAATTCTATAGCTAAAATTGAGAGACCGATTTGAAATCGATAATCAGCATTCGATTAAGATATCTACCTAAGGTTGTCTTTATGAACGCCACACATCTGTTTGATTGGTTATAAGTTGAGGGTAACAAGATATTTTATAATGCCTTAAAAGTTGAATTGACCTTATATGACTATAATAATTTGAAAATAGCAGTATAATTTGATAATCAAAGAAATTAAATAAACTAGAAATATAAAAGATGCTCTACAAGTAGGAGGTAAAGAACGTAATCCTGATTTATACTATCTTGAGTTATTTTCTTATGATCTGGTAAATTCTACGAGTATAAAGTGTGACACACAACTACTTATACTTAATGCTATTTGTACAGTCAATCTGATTTGTGCCGTTTAAGATAATGTCTGAACTTGGCTAGGAATTATTTTTACTGATTATTTTCGAATTCAAATCAGGGGCGGATCCAGCGTTTAACAAGGGGTGGCAATTGTACCCCTTAAATTCTTTTTAATTTTTATATATAATTTTTTATAAATTTATTATATAAGATAAATTACATTCAAATTCTTGAGGTCAAATAAGTATTGCAAATTAATTTTAAATTTTTTAAAACCTTAATATTAATCTATGAAATTGCAAAAACTCTATTGTTTTGGTCTCAATTAAAATTTAATTGTCAATTTTTTATAAATATATTATACAATTAATTTTATTTGTTAATTTTATAATTTTTTAGAATATAATTTAAAAAAATTAATATTAACATTTTTATTTTTATTTTTTATTTTTAATGTATAGAAATAAAGAAATAAGAGAAATTAAATTTTAAAAAATAAAAAAAGAGTGTAATAGAACTTTGAAATATGTGAATGATTTAAAGTAGTAAAAAATAATCAAATTTCATATTTTTAATTAAAAAATAGTTAAAATAATGATATTTTAAAACATGACCAAAACTACAGTGCCTTCATAATCTTAAGATCCAAATGAAGTTTTTAAAAATTTGAATCAATTTACAATACTCTTCTAACCTCAGAAGCCTAGATGCAATTTACCCTATTATTTATAATGTAATATAATAATAATTTTAATTAACTAATTATTAATTATGTATTCTATTCATTATTGCACTCTATTGCCTTACTACTATTGTTTAGCCACTTGAGCCGGCTCTTTCTTAAAGTAAAATTATAGTCATCAGTAGTCGATTCGCGTTGAGCCGGCCCTCCATCAATTCCTATTGATTTTTGCATCGCTAGTAATTGATTCACGTCGCCTCCATCATTAGGCTCCCGCTGATCAACGTCGCCTCTATCTAGCCTTCTTTATAGAGTCAGAGTCTCGTTCAACGATCTTTATTCAGCCTTCTGCTTCAAACTGATCTATTGCACCTCTCGTTCCTCCTTCCCGACTTAATTTCTAAATTCAAATAGTCAAACTACGTTGACATTGAGGCTACCACACATAAACTCCCTGACTTAATTTCTAAATAATTTGTTAACAAAATTAATTTTTATGTCAAACATAATCACATATATATATTAATTTTTTTATGAACATAAAATACTACAATGGTCAAGACAAGGGGGGCTATAATATTCGAGCTCATGGGCTCAAATTCCAATCTATATATATATATATATATATATGGATAATTCCTCCACATGAAACTAAAATTGCTTGTGATCACCAAAATTCGATGAGTAGATATGTTTGTTTTATTCTCATATTATTTATATTAATTAATCACACCTACTTTGGTCATGTGTATGCTGGTTTTCTCTATTCATCTTGGAATCATGAATACTTTAGGCAACCAAATTACTTTTACTATTACTATTATTATTTTTATCATAAGTTCATAACTATTGGCATCATTATTATTATTTATTATTATTAACATTATCAAGAAAATTAATTTAATTGAATTTGATCATTACTATAAAATAAAATAGGACATTATCAATAGAGATATCGAATATGCCTTGTCGTTTAGATCCGTCACATGTTCTCCAAATTAAAACATAAGAAAACATTTTATCACAAAAAAACAACATAAAAAAACAACAAAATCGGTCGATCAATTATTATGTTAGTATTTTCCCTTTATGCAAAAATTAAGTACAAGTTCACAATAAATTATTTACTTTGAGATTTTTTTTATAATAATTCTTTCATAACAATATTGAGTCTTTTCATTACTATCGCAACTGGCTTCGCATGCATTATTCAAATGCTCTTTATCTAAAAACATATTTGTTTACTTGAACGAGATATAAAAGTATCACGAAAATTCATCTTTTAAAATAATCGTCATTAAACTTGTACACAAAATATATCCTTTTCCTCATCAATGAAATGCGTTCCTATTCCAATCGGCCCCCATGTTACATAAATTCACCAATGAAAGCGATAACGGTACATTAATTATTAATATTTCACTGTTAAAAATGAGATGAATTGTTGACAACAAAAATAGCCAGTGTTTTTAGACGTGAAAATCGGTTGGACGGAAAACCACGGCGCCACACTTTGGGCGACTTCAAAGTGAGCTCCACTAATCGAAAAAGAGTATTACAATGGTAATGAGAAGGGTTTTTGAAATAGATCAAGATCCCCCAAAGAGAGAAAAAGATCCCCTCTCCTCTGTTGGGTTACAATTTATAGACGTATGGGGTGACCTAAGAAGTTTCAAGGACTGTCCCCTATCCTGTAGGCCACCGGCCATACTGGTACGGATGTATGACGCTTGTTGTAGACCATGTCTCTTTTAATGACGCGCAGGGGGGCTCATTCCACGTCCTATCGAGCGGTCCGTACCGGTACGGATGTTAGACTTGGAGGCTCTTCGACTTGGGTACTCTTCGCTTGATGTCTTTCGCCTTCGGGGAAATTATCTGCCTTACGCCTTGACAGTTCGTCTGGTCACTGGGGCTGCTCTCCACATGTATGTTCCAGATGCCGCTTTGCAGATCACGAGGTAACATGAATATAATGAATTTAATTTTTATGAATGAGAAGATAAAGAAGTGATAGGTTGATTCTCCGAAAAAAAATTATGAAAATTTTATAGATTATAAATTCAATATTGATAGTACAATTTTTTAATTAAAGATGGTTTGAAGTTTGGACGTAAATCAAAATCAAAATAAAAATCAAAATCAAATTGCGTCTCATGGCGGGATAAGGAATTAATTAACCAGTTTGTTTGCTCGCCCTGTTCTGCAGGTATCAACAAATGGTGAAAATGACATGCGTCGTGGGCTCCACCAAGTGGCCTGAATTTAATTACCATTATATGATTAGTGGGCCCGGGCCGGCGCCAACCGGGCTTAGAAAATTTGTTTTTGTCAAAAAAATAAAAAAAATCTGGCAAATAATTATTTAACACGTGTCACACTAATGCATTTTTCTACACAAACTATTAACACGTGGCTCTAGCACTGCATCACGGTCGTACACATGGCACCGGAGGGATCCCTTGTTAACCCCTCTATCATCATTAATAATAATCCTCTCTCTCTCTTGCAGACCTCGGGCTTTGATCCCCCTAACTCGGCCTTCCGCAAACATCAGTCGCGATGATTGGTGCTTAAGCACCTCTTTCATCTGATACGATGCTTAAGCTTATCCACAAAGCAGCGAACACGAGGTTTCATCGGCTCCAACTATCACTATCAGAGTACCTTATCAGCATAATTCCTAATTCCCATGCGCTATGAAAATCAAGACGTCGCATGCTCCAACTACCACATGTTCCCATGAAACGCGAAGAACAAGAAGCCGCATGCTCTATCCGCTGCTTCCAGTTCTCCAGAGGCCGACAGTGGTGGGACCACCGGTGTGGGTTCAATAGAATTGCAGCATTTCTTTCCGAGGAACTCGCTACAGCCCTCCTATAAATACCTTTGGCTGAGCTCAGAGACTTACAGGAAAGCTAGAAATACAATGAGCTCTCCCTGTAAACCATCCTTTACTAGTCTTCCAACCAAACTTCTTCTATTTTTAGTGAAATCTTTCTTTCTGATGTTCTGGTAAACGTAGGGGAAGTACTCTCTGAACCACTTTAATTTCTTGTGTGCTTTTCTGGGTGAAAATCACAAGGCTTAGCTCTCTGCATATTGCCGTCTCTCGAGACTTCTTTTTTACGTTAACACAAACACAAGCCTTTTTTTCTTATGGAAAGTCTGCTAGAATATTGCAACCATAAAGATTGTCGGAAAAAAATCGACATCATGTCTCCCTTTTTCTATTCTCTAAATCACATTCGAGAAGAATCCTCTTTTCTCTCAAATCAAGAAATAGATTATTGCAAATGAAGAAGTTTTAGACCATAATATCGCATGAGATGTCTCAATAAAAAAACAATAATATTTTACTATTAACACTAATTTTACTTTTAAAAAACATATTATTCGTACTAAAAATTACAATGACAAATAATTACTCAATCAATTGCCATCTATTTATGAGATATCATATGAATTTGAACAAAAATTTTCAAATCAAATAGATCAATGTCTTCCTATAAATTACAGAAAATTACTCCATTTTTGTTTTATATTTCCACCGAAAGCTAATCCTATTAAATTAATCACGTCATTTTTTAACTATCGACGAAGTCTGAATAAGTTTATTTTTTATTAAGTTAATTTTCATAATATGTTAGATCTTTGATTTTATTCAAATCAACTCAAATCTGATTTGGTTGTCCATTAGTTTAGAATTGGAGGAGCATAACTTATTCAATTGCAGCTCAACTATAATCCAACTAAATTGAAGCTAAAATATATTTTGACATTTCTATAGCATTTTTTTTTTCATTATTCAATCATTATATCAAATTTTGAGGTAATTCCCTCCAATCAACATATATGCAAGGCCATAAAAATAAAAAAATATATTATTTGAGTCTCTCATCTGTATTTTTTTTTTCACGAGTCATTTTTTATGGGTCCATTAAATTTAATTATCAAGTTATTATTTTAAATTCTAAAAATATCTATTTAAATATTTCAAATTACTATTATGACTTAAAGTTTTTTTATATCATATTATAAAATTATTAATTAAAAGATGATATTTAGATGTCATGATATCTAGATAACATTAGATAACATCAAAATAATAATAAACCAAACTCACTTAAGCAAACTGCATTCAAACTTCGAGAAGGTTAATTGCAAATTGATACTAACTTTTTAATTTTTTTTAATTTAGGTTTCTGAGATGCGGCCTAGCGTTGATATTAAATATCTGAACTTGATTGTCTAATCCTTTTAAATGAAAATTATTAATTAAAGAATAGAGAATGAATAATTGTAAAAAAAAAAAAATGTCACTACATTAACTTCGGTCAAAAAATAGCCTAATATTAAACCTTAGGAGCTTAATATAAGAAATTTCAAAATCTGATGTCAGTTTTAAAATAGTCCTCGACTTGAGAGCCCCCGATGCAATTTATCCCATATATATACTTTTTTATTGTCCGACATATATTTTTAAAATAGGGGATTTACATACATTTCAAACAGATCATCATATTTATTTATTAAATATTTAAGATATAAATATTATTTAAAAAATATTTTAAACATATAATATTATACTCCCTATATTGTGATCTTTATTCATCGCATCCTTTCTAATTCAATTTAATTATTATCATATTAGCTAATAATTATAATTAAATTAGCATCAACTATATTTTATTCATATAAATATTTTATAGATAAGTAATATTATTTTAATAATTTGATATATAATATTAATATATAACATTACTAACATTTTTTTATTATTAAATAATACTCAATGTTAAATACTTATTTATAAAAGATTTATATAAATGATTATGATTATATTTAACAACGGGCGGTGAATGAATACCATAATATATAGTGGATAATATTAATTTATTTAGAGTGTCTTTAGTATAAGATTTTAAAACTCAGTTTTAATCAGTTTTAATTTTAGTTTCAGTCGTAAGATAAAAGAATAGATTTCAGCAGTTTCAATTATAAATTATTTATATTTTATAAACTTAAATTATATTTATTAATAATAATTATTTAATATTAGTTTTTAGAAAAAAATAATTTCGATTGTTTTGACTGAATTTTGCTATTGAATTTTAGCCGAAATCGAAACTTAGTAGCTTTTTTGCATTGGTTTCGGTCGGCCAAAAATCAATAAGAAACTACCTAATTTCAGAAAATTTGATCAAATTTTAAATACTTATTTTAGAGTAATATTTATGTTTTAAATATTTAATAAATAAATAGTGCAATTTTATTTGTGATGAATGTAATTTTTCATTTAAAATTTGAGTTGATTAATTATTTTATTAAACCCGCCAGCCTCGGTCCATTTCTTCTTTTGTCATATCGGGCCGAGATCTCCCGATTCGCACGCAACTCTCTAGGCCTGCGGATTTATTTTCTGCATTTCTTATTTTTTTTTTCAGTATTTTTTTATTATCATTATAGATATTTTTAGATTAATTTGAGTTGATAATTGAGTTAGTAAAATTTAAGGTATTTTTTTAGATTTAAATATTTAAATGAAAATTTATTTGATTATTGATGACAAAAATTTATGTGATTATTTATGAGATAACAGCTCTCAATTAAAAAATTTGATTCTCCGTGATACAATTTTCTGTCACAATTAAGTTATACAATACAATTTTTTTATTAAAAAAATTGCCTATTAAAATAGAAAAATAAAAAGCAAATGCTTTCTCATTTTCATTTTTATCTTAAATTATATATTTAAAATATTCATTTTAATTATTTACACTTCCTGTTATATATTATTTTTATTTTTTTATCTATTTGGATGAGATTGAAACAAGATTTTTATATTTAGTAAAATAAGAAGCTCAGCGGCTAACCACTTCCACATAAATAAAAGTAGAGATAATTATTTATAAAGCATTTAAAATTTTGAATTCTATCACTATATTTACTTTCTATATATAATTTAAATTATGAGATATTATATATTTTAAAAAAATATATAATATTTGAAATATTGAGTGATATATTTGTAAATGTTCTAAAAGAGTCGTCCAAAATTAGTATATTGGTAAAGTTTACCATATTGTCTTATTTTATTATAAATATTTAATGATTTTTTTTAAAGAATTATAATATCCAAAATTTTTGGTATGAAATATGAACTATAAACTTAATATTTGTTAAGCATTTTAAGCTTGATATATTATGAGATCGATTAATTGATGAAAATTAGGATGACAATGAAAAAAAAAATCAATTACGTCAAAAGAATTCAAAAAGAAATTCTATAATTACCAGGATTTGTGTGTAAAATAACTTTGAAACTTTGTATAAAAAAAAAACTTTGAAACTTATAAAAAACAAGACAGAGACAAGAGTGAGTGAGACCCACTGAATGACTGAATTCCCTCTTCATTAATTACAAAAAAAAAAGGGTCAATTACAACATGGTCTCTAAGTTTATGGCTTAATAGCATATATGTTCAAGTTTTTAAAATTACACAAGTATCTGAGTTTTAATAAATTATCAGATGAGTTTTTTTATATTTTTTATTATTATTATTTTTTAAATTATTATTATACCCTCCTCCTCTCACTCTCTCCTCTTGTTCCCTACGCAGGATATAGAGGAGGGGGAATATAATAGTAATTAAAAAAAATTAATAATAAAAAATAAAAAAGGATTTATTTGATAATTTATTAAAACTCAAGGATCTCGAGGTAAAATTTAAAAAATTTGAATCTATTTTTTATTAAGTTTTAAACTCAAGGACCTGGATGTAATTTATCAAAAAACTTAAACCACTTGGCCGTTCACACCAATGCGAAGTCTTCTAGATGGTAAGTTAATATTTCAATAACGATTTAAGTGCATTTGATGTGTAGGCAAGAGTTAAAAATCATGGCTAAAATTAGTCATAGCTAAAATCTTAAATTTATTTTAAAAAAATTTAAAAAATTATTTTATATCTTATCCCACACAAATTTCAACATTAAACAATCACTTTATTTCACATCCAACACAATTCTCAATAAATCAATCAACTTTTATATCATATCCTACACAATTTTTAATATAACCAACTTACTTTATTTCATATCATACACATTTTTTAAAAATAACTAAAAATTTCAACCAAATATTCTTTTTTTTTTCTTATTACCAAACAGAGCCTAGGTATATTCACACTCATAAGTATTAAAAATTTATTTCTTACATCATGTCTTATTTCATGGGCCTCCTTGGACTAGAGCATTTTTTTATAAAAAAATATATTTTTTATTTTTTAAATTTAATAAAAAAATTATTTTAATATTAAAAAGCGTATAAAATATGAAATATTTTTAATTTTAATATTTGTATTTGTGTTTAATATGAAATAAAGTTAATTTTTATAGTTGAAATTTATGTTAGGTAAAAAAAATGACTCGAACCAAACGAGGCCTAAAGATGATTGATGGCTGATTTTCTATCACATTTTCTTTTTCCCATTTATCTGGCATCACGTTTTTCTAGAAAAAGTTATGTAAAAGATATTTTAATTATAAAAAATTATTTATTTTAAAATATTATGTATATTACATTAAAATCTTATAAAATTATATATTTCATATGAATTTTTAAAAAAATATAAATTAAATTATTAATGTATATTTATTAATATTTTTCTATTATGTATAGTTCACAAGTTCATAATAAAGATTTTTATTTTACTAGATTGAATTTAAAGTGAATTTTATATATAATTAATTTATGAAATAAATTATAATTAGAGTATAGAATTAAAATTTAAGGTTTATAATTTAATATTTAGTTTTTTGTGTTTAAGTAATTTAAGGCATATGATTTAATATTTTATGTTAGAAGTTATGTTTTTAGAGCTTAGAATTTAGATTATAGTGTTATTTTATCTAAAAATATTATAAAATTTGTAATTTTATATTATTTCAGTGTAATATACTTATATAAATTGCATTCATATAATTACTTATGTAAAATTAAATTTAATAATAATAAATAATATAAAATTTTGTTATGTTATATTTATGATTGTGTTATTATTTTTTTTTCTTTTCAATTTTTATTTCATATTATATTTCTTCTAAGTAAATAAAAAAATTAGCATTCTATTCTATTTAAAATAATAACTTTATTTCATTAAAATAAATATATCATTAGTTTAAATTAAAGTATGTCGTGATATCACTAATATCAGTTTCAAATAAAAAGGATAAAAAATAAACTAAAATAATTCAGATAATTTTAAATAGAGTAACAAATTTAGTACAAAGACAGGTAAATGCTTCATCAAAAATCTTTATATAAAAAAAAAAACTTCTAGAAGTCAAGTGGTTACTTTTCGACAATAATTTGTAAAATAACTGATATCAAAGAATTTTAAATTTTGAATTATGTAAGTCATAGTTTTTGATAGATTGCCATTATCAAAAAAAAAACACATGTATTAAATTATTAAGATGCAATAAAGTCTAGAGATTGTTTTGTCATGTCTTAAGTGAAATAGATGGGCCGAAATCAACACAATATACTCCTAACTAATATTTCAATATTTTAATGTATACATAAGATATAATTAATTATGCATAGATATTTTGAAGAGTGAATATATGTGGAAGAAAGCAAAGTACAGATAGACATAAAATACATATATAATACATTCTACATATGATATTATTTGAATTATGTATTATTTTAAATATTGGTAAAAAAATCTTACGTGATAAAAGATTTGTTCTACTGAAAATGAGCACATCCACAAAAACAAATGAACTTTATATAGTTTGAAAAAATTCTTTTATATTCACTGATAGGGCTAAGCAGAAGACGTGAGTAACCTTAAAAATTTATCATAGAAATTTACAAAACTGGCTTATAATCTTAAAGAATAGAAAAAAATAGTGAGGGAGAACTTAGAAGAACTTTTGGTGATCAATTGAGCTCTCATCTTATTAACCTTTCAATCTCCTCATATTTGATGGAAGAAAACTTCACGTATAGTTGTAGGTGATCATGATACGAGTAAGAGATTACCAATTACATAATTAACTATTGATTATAACCCTTCTGAAGATTATTGTGAGGTTGTCAGAATTAGACCTGCTTGAGGAAAGACGATTCCAAGCCGACCTCAAGCAGAAATAAAGGAAGCGAACGATGAAAAGATTTTGAACGTCTCTCATTTCATAAAAGTCTGGAAACTTGGGTTTTAAATTGGTGGAGTACCGGGCAATCCAAAACCTTTTTGAATGATATTTAAGAGAAATATGTTCTAGAAAAATTGGAGAGAAGTAATAAATCGCTTTTATTGCAGTTCCTTGACATTAAATTAGCTTCTCATTCTATGGGTTTTGGGAAAATGTGATGTGAAGCTGTCCTATTTAAGCTCATCTTGTGAATCCAATTAAAAAAGTAGAAGGTTGATATGCTCAAGACAAATTTTTTTTGTAACTCTGAGGCCTTATTTGACACAAGGACTAAAGTAATACTAGTTTAAAAAAATAATAATAATAAATATTTTTTAAATTATTTTACATAAATTTTATTATAAAAAAAAAACTCTTTTGTTTGTTGAAATAAAAAAACTCTAATTCTTAAGTTCACTCAATTCTATTTAAATTCAATATTTTAGTTTATCTTAAAAAATTATCTTTAAAGAAGATTTTAAATCTTAATTTTTAATTTATATTATTTATGAATTTATTTTTAATTGAGATAAAAAAATAATTTATAATTATTTACAAATTTATAAAATATTTGAAATAAAGGTAATTTTATTTTATGATAAATATAAAATTTTGAAAAAAGTTAATTAGTATTCTCTTAATCAAGTGGGAAAGAAATTTATCTGAGAATTATAAATATAGTTTGAGATTTGAGTAATATTATTATCATAAATTTTAAATGAAGTGTGATGTAAAATGGTGAAATAAAAAGGAAAATGGATAATTTTTGTAAACATTTTTATGTATGATTTTTAAATAAAATTGATTTTATTATTAAAAGTTATGTAAATTTTATATTAAAATTTATCAATGTGATGATGTGTTGAATTAAATTTAATGAGAAAAATAAGAGGCAATCATAAGTACTTCAAAGTCCACACTGAAGCGTCCAACTTGATGTCATGAAACGTATTAACTTGATGTGAAAGGTCAGGGCAGTAAAATAATTCGTTAACGACGAGTATAAAGTTAATCACTGGAGACTCGTGCAAATATTTTAAAAAAATTATTGGTTGCGGACGGCGCACCATTCGGATGACCAATCAGAGGACGTCACGTATGTCATACAGTTGGGTTCGGGCACATGTGGCGCCCTCTGATTGGGCGTCCGAATGGTGCGCTGTCTGCATCCAATAATTTTTTCATACTAGCACTTATAAATTTTGAGGTGATTACACATAAGTCCTACAATTAAAGGATTTTCTCATAGTTCTTATAATGGTAAATTATATCTAGGTCTCTTAGTTTAGATCATAATATTAATTAAATTCATGATTTTAAATTTTTAACATCTAGATCCTCAATCTTAAGGTAATTCTCAATTGAACACTTCTAAATTTTAAATAATTATTTTTTTTAAAAATTACTAATTTACCTTCTTTTTTGCCTGGGAGAGAGTTGTCGATGGCTGCATGACGAGCATGAGCTTGCCGACAGTGGATTCTCTCACTTGCAGAGAAGCAAGCTCCCTTGCGGACGGGGCAAAGAAGGAGAGATGAGCGACCCCTTTTTGGCTTGGCCTCCATCGTCTATTTTATCCAAGGCTAGCGTGAGAGAGAGAGGAAAAGTGGATGAAAGGGAGAAAAAAGAAGGGGGCCCTTTACTAACACAATGTTCGTCACCCTACTCTGCTGGTGAATAGCACCCTGTTGGGCTCTCTTGCCCTAGGGCTGCACCTTTTAACCCCTTTGTCTGCAGGCAATCTACTTCGGTCAGTCTTTCTTAACAAAAAATAAGAGAGAGTAATTGATAATTTAAAAAAAAAAAATTAAAAGAAGCTAATCTATAATTATATCAAAAGTTAAGCACCTAAATATTAGAAATTTAAAATCACGTATTCATGCGATATTAAAACTCAGGTTTGAATGTAATTTACCCTTCTTATAATATAAATAGCTAGGATGGCTAACAATTCGATTTTTGGCTAATCTGGAATTGAATTAAAATTTAATTGAAAGTTTTCAATTTGATCTGAATATGATCTAAAATATAAACGAGAAAAGTTTGATTTGTGCTAAACCTGGCTCGTTTGTTGTTAAATCGAGCACAATCCAAGCTAAATTTAATCTACCTTTCTATTAATTTTGAATCTTTCATTCAAAATTTTTGGTATAAATATATTTATATATTCAAATAATTTAAATTATATTGTCCATCTTAATTTAATAACCAGAAATAAATTTTTTTTTTCAATCAATATGATTTGAATAATGATAATGATAGAGTTTCTAATATAATCATATATTAGATTATTATAAAAACAATATAAATTTTTTAATTGATAAAATTTTTAGTTGGCTCGATTCAATTGTATGCAGCTCAATATTGAATTGATAAAAATCTTGAATGGATCATTTTTTTAATTTTTTATTATTAAACTATGAGTTTTAATAAATTATCAAATAGATCATTTTTTTAATTTTTTATTATTAAACCTTTTTTAAAATTACTATTATACCTCTCGGCCTCTCTCTCTCCTCCCCGCCTCTCTCTCTCCACCCGATCCCCGCACACGGGAGACGGGTTATTAAGCTTTAAATTCAGAGACCTGGGTGTAATTATCCCTAAATTTTTTAAAAATATTTTATTTATATATATATAATAATACATATTTAATTATCTTTATTATACGCCAATGAATGGTGAAAGACGTTCAAGGATTTCTTGCCATATAATGGAGGTGACCTGATGCGTAGGCCCATTCAAATAAATATTATAATATTTAACATAAATGAAATATTTTTTAAATATATAAGACAACCAATAAAAATCCATTTTTTGCATTTACAATAAAGACTTTATCCAAGTACTTAGGAGTCTTGAGCTAAAGCTACTGTAAAACTTTTTTTTTGTGTTTTATGTTATTTAAAAAATAATAATTATTTTGTTTAATAATAAAAATTTAAATTATTATTATTTAAAAAATAACATTATATGATATAAGATAAAGATAATATTACATTAAAAATCTACTAAGCCAAAATATGCAATAAAGCAGATTCTATTGGCATACATAGTCAAACCATGAGTCTATGACAAATCACACGTGTGCCAGCAGAGTGATCAATTGGAATCTGGAAGCTTCCCACGTGACAAGTCAATGCCTAGAAGGTTTGAAATTGACTGCCGATCAACTGGCAAATTTATTTGAAATTCAAAGTCTAATATTCTACCAATAGATTGAATTTGAAATTGATTTTAGGTTTTTGAGGAATCTAATTCTCAAAAACATATAGAATCTGATTCTAACAAAAAAAAAAATAGTCTATTTATAAGATACTTAACTTTGTATGCAGAAAAGTTCACGGAGGATATTTTTGAACGAACAAGCATTGTTGTTAGTCGAGCGGCCAATTCCAAAGAACCGACGAGTCCGGGCTCAATAAAATAAAAGTGCGTCATCAATAATCGGTCGAAACTGGATGAAGCTTGAGCACAAAAGTTAAAACGTATTCTTAATTGACCAGGCCCCAAAACCCGTACCGAAGCCGGCCGCCTTGTCTGCTTCTGCCTGGGCATCAAGACTTACGATTTTGTAATGAATAGTTTATGAGCCCATTTATTCTGTGCTTCTTTCAGCCTGGCCCAATAAGAGCCCACACACTCATACGGCAAAGGCAAATGAATGCAAAAGAATAATAGTGTTGGCCAAATCCATCATTCAGAGTCTCCAGAAGCACATAAAACTGAAAAAAAAGCTTATTATTCTAAGAAGATGACAGCATAGATGCAATTAATGGTAAACAAATCTGGGAAGGGGAAGACAGAAACAAATATAATAAACCTCAAGTCAGAAATATTCACAGCTACATTTTGGTTGATTAAAGAAGCATTTCTCTCATGGGGCAAGCAACTTCTTGATACCTGCTTTCTGCTCTGAATTCAGCCTGGAAGGGAATTTGATGGTGAATTTGATCCTCAAGTTGCCTTTCTTAGATGGATCCTTAGTGATTGGCATCCCCTCCCTGGGAACCACCTCCTCATAGCTGGGATGGATCACAGAGTTAATAGGGATTGTCAAGCTCCGGCCATCCAACGTTGTTAAATGAACCGTGTATCCTGTTAAGGCTTCAACAAGTGAGATCTTTTGAGTCACAACAAGGTCATTGCCATCCCTTGTGAACACATGATGAGGCTTCTCATCAATGATGAAGACAATATCCGCGGGAATGGTGTTAGGAGCTTCATTTCCCTTCTCCGGAAACGTGATCTTTGTTCCCTTTTTCCACCCAGGCTTGATGCCTATAGTAAGGATTTCCTCCACTGGCATTGTTTTACTGAAATCAGGAAAACAAAAGTTTTATAACAAAAAACCAAATCATTAGAGTAGAGGGAAAGTTGGAGAACAAGTAGTAATAACCTAACATCAAGACATCGAATAGCCTAATAATCATGTTCTGTGTATTTTTATCCAAAGGAATGTTGAGAATTACTCGTGCGTGTGGACGACGTATAAGGAAGAATAGAGTCCACAGCATGATCAGTACCACAGTTTGATTTTTACTGAAATTAAGGATACTACCTGGGAAGAAATGATTTAATTGCTAAAATGCTGAAATGAATAAAAGGCAACGGAATGAAAATGTACAGCTTGGGTTATTCATTCACCATCATGTGTTGTTATTCAATGAATTGCAATTGTTTATGTTAAAATAAATCTAAAGAAAAATTCATCAACTTCTTCAAACAATTTTTATAACCCAACCTTTAAGGAAATAGTCCAGCTTACATAATCATACAGAATTCTTCATCAGATTATACAAGAACAAATCAGTTTATATAACACTGAACATATTGGATTCATTCCACAAATTTTGATCTTCCTCTTCAACTCATTTCTAATGTTCTTTAATTTCCTTCATAGGTGCAGTGCAGTTACTATGTCTTGGCTCACTTACAATAATAACAACTTTCATTCTCAATCTTAGACTTTAAAGTAATAAAAAAATAAAAAGAATTGAAGGTTTTCTATTTTATTTCCATACAATTTTAATACTTCATGTTCTCTACAATCTTTCAATTCTAGTAAAGGTTAAAATTTTGTTTAAACTAGAATGGATTGAAGCTAATGAGAAATTTTTCAGTGATGTTGTAGCATGTGTTTCTTTCAAGTGTTCATCGATTCTCTACCAGAGTCAACAGAGATATTCCACTCAAATAGATGTTCTTATCTAGAGCTAAAAGGTAGCACTAATTAGTCAACATACTAAATCCTCTTGCAACTTATATTTAGTACTCGACGTCCAAACCATCCATATCATCTACACATCAAATAAAATCCTCTAAAAAAGATCATTACAAACCTGAAAAGTTTGCAAATATATCAGACTATCCTGCTTTCTTCACACTAGATTAACAGACATCAAGCACTGTCCAATCATTAGATGCCATCTAAAAAACAAAACTTTATAATGGAGTAGTTAAGACAAGTTCATTAAAAACATTTTTGATCAGCGGCACAAACTTGAGCGCATCAAAATCACGAAATATCCAAGTCCCGCCTATAATCACCATGAACGAAGAAAAGTCTCTACAAAGGGTTTTCCATGTGAGGATAGAATCTAAGAAAGGAGTCTCAATAACTCACAAGAAGTCCTGAGGACAACTCTCGAGGAGAGGTCTTGAAGATAACTCACGGGAAGTGCTGAGGACAACTCGCAAGAACAACATATGACAACTTGGTAGACAAAGCACCTTGAAGAAAACTCCTGTACAAAGAGCTTTTAGTTAGAGAATATTTACAATAACAAATGGTTGCTCGTCTGGGAAGTCTTCCAAGAACACATTCTAGAAGATCTAGCACTCAACATCAAGTGACAAGTTCCCAAAAGATCAGTAAACTTCTTCAGCTTAATTGACTGTTAGGATCGTGTGCCACTCCATTCCCTAAGTCCTACAAAATAAGAATGAAGATACAAGGGATGTCTTATCTATACTGCATGTGGGATAAGCACAAAATTATCTACATAGGAAAAAATCCAACAACCACTCTTGTAATCTCTTATCCTTAAATATGAGATAGATCTTGAAAATGAACACAATGAAAAACGAGCTACCAAGAGGAAACTCTTTACAAGTTCATCTCCCCCCCCCCCCTCGCTTCAAAAAACTTCCGTGAAAACAAACTAGGTACCCCTACTTTTGGTACAAGGAACCCTTGTACAGAACTTCCACAGAGGGCATATTGTGGATTGTGAATTAATTTTCATATTAGATCTCGATTTGCTGCTTTGAAAGTTGGAACATAGTAAATACATCAAGCATATAGAAGGAAACCCATAAAAAACTACAAGTGCTCAAGACACCACCGAGTAAGTACTTCAATGCCAACAACTACACCTACCATGGCCGAACAAAAAAACACCTTTTGCTAGCAGAGACTTAGTTGAGCAGAACGACCAACTCCATAAACAAATAAGGTGATGATAAGAGATGTTTAAGCACCTCTAACCACTAATAGTCCCACCATTTAACAAATCCAGAGACCAAACAAGCTAATTTACAATTGCCGGTTGGGCATTCCAAATCAATGATAACTCAAGAGAAGACTTGACAAAAAGCACACTCTTCGACTCTCCGTCCTTCACAGACAAGAGAAGACAACCCTTTTGATTAGAAGCAAAGACCGACTTGCCTTTGTTCAACGAATCAATTGACGTAAAAGAAGGCAAATGCCATCACCCATTAAATGAAAAGTGAAAACTAAGTAATCCATCTACAAGTATGACATTTACACTCAAGCATCATATGCTATACTGAAGACAATCCATTATGCGCTTACTTGGTCGAATGCCTACATTAAGACTCATGGACAGGGAAAAATATGGGGGCAATTTAAGCTATTCAAATAAGGAGAGTTATACCCAATAACATACATGGATAATACATGGAAGAAATGTCAAGCATTACACCAACAGCACAGAAAAGTCCATACAAGAATGCACCACCAAGTTTGGAAGCTAGGCATGTTGCTAGGTCTTATGCTTAATAATAACTTGGGGCACTTCAAGTTCAATGCCAGTTTGTAAAGTACCATTGCCACACAACTAAAGTTGTTCCTGATTAAGATTTCAGGTAGGCTATGACATCGTTGTCACCATTGAGTAGAAGAATAAGTCTCAAAGGAAAGAGCCATGTTGAGAACCCAACAGCTACCTTTGACGGTTAGCTTCACAAACAAGTAAAAATCCAAAGGTCCACACTAAAATGATTAAGGAGTGAGGACCAACCATTTGAAGACCAATGAGGGAATGTTTTGTACCCATTGTAAGATCGCCAGCCAAGTGGCCAAGAAGTACTCGAAGAACTCGATATTATTTCCAAAGAATCCAAAAGGAGGCTAATAAGAGTGAGAAAGTTGCTGCCCCCGCAAATGCTGGAGTTCTACAACATAAATCTCAGCATTAGGATCTAACCCTCTTAGATGTCAATGCTACAGAAGAGAGAGGTAGGCCTTTTGAGAGGATTATATGACAGAGAGAAACTTTTAGTGTTAAAGCTTCAAGTTAAAAATGAGTTGGTGGATACCAACTTTGATATAAGGAGCAAGAGAAATTTGATTTCATGAGCTCAAATAGGGAGGCAGGTCTAACTATCAAACTACATCCAAAACCTTAAGACTCAGATGGTCAGCACTAAAGAGTGCATTGATTGACATCTTCAAGTGAAGTTCACAATGTTAGCCACAAGATAGCTCATGTGGCCCAACTATGTTTTACAATAACAAATCTTGAATAGTGTCATTTAAATTTTTTGTTAAGTAAAATAGAAATATTAAAACATAGATAATATATGCTTAAGATAAAAGCCCAAGTTTGCCTAAGGTCTCTAATTACGGATAACAAATCTTGAATACAGTCATTTAAATTTTTTGAGTAAAATAAAAATATTAAAACATAGATAAAATATGCTTAAGATAAAAGCTCAAGTTTAGTGTGCCTAATGTCTAACTAAGGATAGTTGGAATTGCTAGTTTTATATGCTTTTAAGGAACAACATTCTTCAATTATAACCTATTCTCAAAACAGTAATTTTAAGTATAAAGATATACTATACAACTTATTATAAATGTTAAAGAACAAAGTTTGAGACTCAATAGACAACGTAGCAAAATTTTGGAAAATAGCTATTGAAATTTGGAACTGAAGGAATGATCTGATCCCTTGAACAACGGGTCTTGATTCCCTAAACAATTAACCAGAACCTATCTAGAATAAGATAGAACATATAGGCCGATCCATTCTATTTGTGAATCAGATTGAACTGATCAAATGACCTGAACATACAACACAAATGGCCCAATCCATATACGGGAACAATAACAGCTAGTTTTTTGATCTGTTCTGTTGAATTAATTGGACGATCAAACCTTGCCATCAAACGTTCCAATCTATATATAGAAAGACATTGCCATTGTTATGTTGTCAAATTGAAACTATTTTGAACAAGATTTTCTCCCACAGTCCAAAATATTAATCTAACCATTAGCCAACTATCTTAACCCTACGTATGACTTGAAATGAATTACAAGTAATAAATTAATTTCACAGCAAAAATACAAATTCCATCACGTTTCCTCACACCAATTCTCTCAAAGATATCACAAGTTTCGATCAAAATGTGAGAGATCTTAAAAGGAGCCATTCTATAAGCTACACCTATATAGACTCCTTGTTGTAATATCAAACTCTTTATGAAGTATTTTTAACCTTGTAAATTCTTCTTTTCTTTACCAAGGCCAAGATGGCTTAGATGGGTGCTTAATCTTAGCCTTAATAGAATTGGAAAGGATGTGATTTTGCATGACACAAGACAAGATCACAGAGAGGGTAGCTATTGCTTGACAGAAGGAAAGACTAAGGTGTGGGGTTTGACTTGCCCAAAACGAGGAAAGATCAGCGTAAAGGGCCTTTTACACTAGTGGGCATGTGAAGGTGGGACATAGTGAAGTTAAGTGGTGGGGACACAAATCAGCATTGAATTGGATGGCTAGGATGATGTCAAGTGCTGAATCAAAACTCAAATTCAAATTAATTAGAGCTATTAGAGATCTTCATATTAACTTTATTTAGATTTGATTTGATTTGATTCAGAGCATATTTGAGAGGTTTGAAAGACTCACCATATTTGGAGCTGATTTTATTTTATTGTAATAGAAATAGTTTTATATTTGTTTTTATTTATTTAGTATTTTATTTTCTGCATTCAATATTGTATTTTCAAATTTCTTTATGGATCTCTCTATATAAAGAGGTCGCCTTGCATTGTAAAGGAATAGCATTTGATGAATGAAATAATGTTTGAGTTTTCTCAGAGCCTAG
This sequence comes from Apostasia shenzhenica, assembly GCA_002786265.1. Lineage (NCBI taxonomy): Eukaryota > Viridiplantae > Streptophyta > Magnoliopsida > Asparagales > Orchidaceae > Apostasia > Apostasia shenzhenica. Next base: position 3,361,141 of record KZ451982.1, read on the forward strand.
ATCCGGGTTAAAGGGTCGATATTCCGGTGAAGGAAATGATAGGGTTAGCCTTTAGTGAGAATCCTCAAATTAGCCTAGTTATCCACTTTTCAAAAACAAAAGAAAAATAAAAAAAATCTTTGCGCACTCACAACCTTCGAAGCTCGCTCCGCTCGCACCACCTTCGCCTCCGTCAACCTGCCATCTACCCGCGAGAGCCGGCAACACCGCCGCCGCAGCTCCAGCCGTGCAGCCAGCCAATGCCCACATCCGGCCAGCAGTCATTGCCCAAGACGTTGATCTCGATCCCGCTGGTTCTGCCTTCTGTAACATCGTGCACACTGATTCGGTCATCTCAAATTTTGCGCACGACGTTTGGTCTTCTGCAACCAGATCAGTTAACCCTCATCGTCAGTGACTCTTCTCCGATTCAAATCGCTGGTAAATTCTTTCCCGAACCCAACTAAGTTGATTATTTGATTTCAACACAAATAATTCGCTTGATTTGGATTATTTATTTGGCTCTAACTGTGTGACGATATTTCTTTGTGTGTTAATTACTGTTGGATTTAACTGTGAGACGTCTGTCCTAAATTCCTGAACCTCGGATCTGATTTATTAAATTTAAATTGACACCCTAATCTAAATTGATAAATTCTTATTTATCATACGATCCAGTTTAATTTTAATTTTAAAATATCTTAATTTACGGGATTCAAAAATCTTATTTATCATATAATTTATTTAGAAAATATTTTTCTCTTAATTAAAATAATTTGCTAATCAATTTTGTTGAATATAAATATAAAATATCATTATTTTTTTTCCCGTTCCGCATCATTAAGGGTAAAGGATGTTGAGTTGGCCAAATCACTTAAATATCACTGAATTTTCTTCTCACGCTTATTATTTATTCGCATCTATATCTAGTTGCGATTTTCTTTGAATTTTATGAATAACCAACTCATCCCCAACACTTGAGTGTGCCACAAAAAAATTTGTATCAGAGTAAGGGCTCCAGATTACACGAAAGTCTATAGGAATTCTATAGCAAAACTTTTCCTTCCAAAATCGACTTTTGTTCGAAGGGCAATTGATCTCAAAGCAACAACAAAAAATATTTTTTCCCCTGGGAGATACACATTCCTAGATATCTATAATAAATGGATTTCCAATTGTGGAATCTCATCATAAAGGAATATACTCACCAATGAAAACCAGAAAAAATATCAAGACAAAGAAGCCCTTTGAATGGTGAACATAAATAGGAGAATTGAGCAACTCGATGGATAACGTATCTATATCCTGCACTTACTCCCGATGAGTACTTTAAAAATATGTAATTTAGATACATGTAAAAAAATACATGATAAGTTAGTTGTTATTTATGAAAGCTTTAATGAGGTAAGACTTAAAAAAGTCTAGGATAAATATTCTTACAACCAGTTATGCATTATTTTCTACAAAAAATAATGAGATTATATCCGAGATGTTCAACGAGTTTGCCAACACTGAGAATATGAGAGAAATCTCGGGAAAAAAATTTACTAATCATGAACATGTAAGATTTTACATAGGTTAACAAAGGAATGTGATCCAAAGGTCACAACAATCATAGAGACAAAAGATCTCAACACATATTCACAAGATTTAGTCATGGACTCTCTCATAGTTTATGAAGAGAAAATGAAGAGAGATAAGACTGAAACAATGATAGAAAATAGATTGTTTTGAAAATTATTTCCCTATAATTAAAGAAGCCCCAATGGGAAATGAAAGATTTGACAAGGAGCACGCAGATGATCGTGAGGCAATTGTGCAAGCTACTTATCACAGAGTTATCAAGTTAGCGAAACTATAATAAAGCTTCCCGCTATGAATACAAGGAGCCCAACCAAAATAAACAAAAATGCTCCCCTTTCTAAAGGGATAGAAAAGAAGAAAAGGAAATAAATGAATGCCACATGGAGCGATTCAATTTCAAATACATTAAGCAATAGTGACACAAGCAAAGAGGAGGCAAACCTTTATCTTATGGGTTTTTGAGAAGAATGTCTCGGATAATGACGAAGTAAAGATCTTATAGAAGCTTTGTTTGAATAACATAATGAAATTTAAAAAAATTAAAGAGCAAATAAAATGCTTTGAAGTTTCAATAGGAAAAATAAATATTGCGAAGGAAAATTTAAATACAACATTATATATATATACATATAACATAAAATGAAGAGCATGAAAATTACCTTGGATCAAAAAACTATGATGGAGTATGCATATTAAAGAAAAATACAATCTTGAAATATTAAATTAATAACATAAAATAGAAGGATCATCAAAGTAAAATGTCGAAGACAGCTCATTATTCTCATTAATATGCTAGATAACATGATACAACATTTTCTACCTGCCATACCTAGCATTACCCTTTTTACTGTCATAGTAAAATAATCACATTTCTCATATATGTCCTTTCAAGAAATCTATGACAGTACATGTCATCACGAATACCTAAGAGTATGATGCACACACACGGTGTACGCTAACCCTAAGGCAAAACGTGATTGGGTACCCAAAACAAAGAACTGAATCATACATACATGGATGCCTCCAAATTGTTATTGAGAATCAGCATGTTGTGTACCCATTGGACGACGGACGCACAATCGAGAATCCATTGGACAACAAATGCACAATTGAGAATCAACATGTTGTGCATCCATTGACCAAAAATTTCAAATGAATTCCCTTATCTATGATAAGAAATTGTACTCAGCCATCAATGTCAAGAATTTGAATCCCCACGAGCCTTTAATGTTAGACAAAGTAACTGGAATGATACTATTGACCAACGATAGTTTATAGATGGGATGAGAGAGGACACTCGAAAAAGACACCATCCTTGAACGCAAAAATAAAGGAGATTCAAGAAGGGACTAAAAAATCATTGCATTAGACAAGAGGGCCAAAAATCATCTTTGGCCAAATGGTTCACCAAAGAAAAGACGACTACTAAGTTTCCACACTAATGGACTTGACAAAAGTCTTTAATTTCTCAAAAAGAAGGCACATGATCAGAGGATCAAAAAATAGTACTTCAAAATCACCAAATTACATAGTTCCACTAATGGCCACTACAAACGAAGGAAAGTCTCACCAAAAGGTTCGAACCTAGGGGAAAAGTCACTCATTAGGATAATCCTTAATGACAACTCACAAGGAGAAGTTTCAGGGACAAGTCACAAGAAGTGGTCCGAAGGATATCTGACAAAGACAAGACCCGATGAAAACTCAGTAGACAAGGCACCGACAAACATTTAATTTGAGTCTCTCAAAAAAAAAAAAAATTGAGAAGGAAGAAAACTCGAGAACTCCTGAATGAGAGTTGCTTGGAGAATTCCTAAATGATGAGTTGTTCATTCCAAAGAAATCTAAAATGAGTAGAGAAAATAATCTACATCCTGCTGCAGTATATGTGTCAATAAATTCAAAGTATAGACTCGAGATACCATTCTAAAGTAATTAGATTTTCTGCAAATTAAATGCTGAAACGCACATTCCTGCATATAATGCAAGATTTGTAGATGGAAAAGCATTAAGTATAGACCCTTAATCAGACTTTTTTATTCCTTGTTGAATGGAAGTGAACAACATAAACTAATCATTTCCAAAAATTGCTGACAACAACAAGCAAAATACGTTAGCAGGTGCTCTTTCCATAAAGTGGGCTGATGTACATCATGATCATAGCAATATTTATAGAACAGAAAAATTTACTTGGGATATGTTGGGTATTTCAAGTGTGTTCACATTGTTTGAAGAAGAACAAGAAGAATATGTTCAAGGGTACAGAAATTGCTACCAATGAAAATATTGTCTCTACCAATGCAACAACAGAAAAAATTTCAAATGCAAGGACCTAAATAAAACAATTCTAAAAATGTGCACCTATGATAAATATAAAGATTTACTTAGGATATGTAGGGTACTTCAAGTGTGTTCACAGAACAAAAAGAATATGTGAGGGTGTAAAAATTGCTATCAATGAATAAAGTGTTTCTACTAATGCAACTACAGGAAAAATTGCAGATGCAAGAACCAAATAAAACAATCCCAAAAAATGTGCACCTGTGATAAATACAGTCCATAGCAACAGGAGAACCCATAAATAATATACCTTTTCAAAATATAAGGGGAAATAATACGATGCATATAACTAGTATCGCTATAGATACAGATATAAAATGGACTATATAAAAAATGTGAACATATAAAAAGTGTGAACAAATGCCAAGTACACTCTATTCCTCGGGAACCCATAAATAATTTTACTTTTTCAAAATACAAGTGTTAATAACATAAACAGGAAGAATAAAGCTAGAGATTTGATTTGCTAGACACGTAGAAATAAGAACCTTTAATGATGCCAAACAAAGTGATCAAAATACAACAAGCCACAACAACAAAGCCTTAATCTCAGATTAGTTGGGGTCCACTAAATGGATTTCCCTTCTCCATCTAGCCCTATCAAAAGGATCATCGTACACCAAAATAAATAAAATAACCAAAACTAGGAGAAGCTTTAGTTGGTAAGTCCTTGGTTTGTTGCCACAAGAAAACATGAATTATTTGAAAAAATCAATGAAGAAGTTGAAGGTGTGTGACTCATAACTAAAGGAAATACAACAACTAAATCAATGGAAAATACATCATCATCATAAAAATTCATGACAGTGGTTATCACACATATTGTACAAAAACATAGGAAAAGAACATCATATTCAAGGAAAAAGAGAGATTTTTATAACAAATAGAACTAACTATTTGTTTAACTAATTCATATGGATAAGGAGGGACTTCTTTGAAATTCCAAGAGTCCTTGATGCGCATTGTGTAGAATTACTGTTCTACAAAAAAATCCTCACCTTACGCATGTAACAATGCATTAAATGAAGACATCGTAGCATTAAAAATATTAACAATAACTACTTATCAAAAACTATACGATTGGGTAGTATAGCTATATGAAACCTGCATATTCTAAATAAGAACATTGCTTTAATAAGTCACACAAAACAATACAAATTCAAATGTGCAGGAATACAAAATCTTCTCAGTCAAGGCCTCTACAAAAGTATTTTGCGAAGCTATACATTAGAATTGTATAAGGGTAAAAAATATAAATTTCTATAAAAATTTCATAATCCTGAACAATCTAATTGCATAGGAATACAAAACCTGCATTTCTGTTAGTGTATTTCACTCCCATACAATTTAATTGTATAGAAGTATGAAATTGCAATTCTTAAAGAAGAAACACTACTTTCACAATAGCCACACAGACCTATACGATCTAATCATATAAAAATATGTAAGCATTTATAGACGCATTTTTTGTAAAAATGTAAGTATTTGAAAATGTACATATATCTATATATATTATATGCATCATACTTATACAAGGGTATGTATTTAAGTATATATGTAATTACATATATGCATGTTTTTACATATATACATATGTATGTGTACTTATGTATGCATTTACGCATGCACCAATATATGTATGTATTTATGAATATGTGACTGTATTTATGTACATATGAACATATTTATTCACAATAACCAACTTCATGCTACTATACAATTGGATCATAAAGATTCACAAATCACAATATTCCTTGTGAACACAAAAAAGATAATTTTGTATAGCTATACTGGTGGGTCATATACTTCCGCAATATTCCCTACACATGTAAAAATAGATGATTTCATATTAACACAAGACTGCATCCAATGGTTCCTCAATATTTCATGTAACACCAAAATGTAGCATTTCATATAGCTATACAATAAGATCATATACATACAAAATTATGCACTAATATTACATAGAACAATATATCTATATACCGTCACATAAGATTCACTCTTACCTCTTGTTTGCTTGAAAGTTTAATTTTAGGCTAGCAACAGAAAGTATAATAATATGTGTATGATGTAAAACAAAGTTATTTTAATATTGAAATTCATGTAGCATGTCCAATATAATTTTTTTTTAAAAAAATTGTGATGGATGAGAAATAAAGTTGGATTTTTATATTAGAATTTTGTGTAAGATGTAAAAAAAGATTGATTTTTTATATTGAAATTTGTGTTAAATGCGAAATAAATATAAAAACTTGTTGGAAACATTATTATGTCCCTTACCAAACAAGGCTTAGAAATTAACAATAATATATCCAACCATGGACAGTGAGTTACCCAAACAACAAATTGGTTCTTTATACCCAAAAAGATGGTGGTCATAGTCAAGCCAGCCCGATTAGTAACATATTAATATACCGAGTTTAAAATACTTGAAAAGTTCAAAAGAAATCATTCCACAAATGCCACGAAAGGAGATGAAAGTGGGACATAAGGACTACAGAGATAAATAGGGTACATTGCGTCTGACTTCCTAACATTCGTACCCTTAGTACATATATGTCTCAAAAAATTTAATTTTCTCATTTAAGGCCCTTAGGTTGAATATCCATTGCTTATTGGTCTTGTTATGTCCTTAGTTAACATAACTAAACTAACCTTCTTAACATTGCTTATAGGTTCTCAAGATTGGGCCACAATGCACATAGGCCTCAAAATTTTGAATCATTTCACTTAAGACTAAGCCAGTAAAAATAGATTGAATTTCATTGAGTTTTCAGTAAATTTTCCAGGTGATTTGAATTATCTTACAAGCTTAATATCTTCAATCAACATAATCAATTATATATTTTATGTTGGTATGTATACATGCATAAATGTATATGTATGTGTATATATATATAAATACATATATACACGCATATATAATAGATAATGTTTACTATAATAGCAACTTTTTATGACATGCATAACATGTAACATGTATACTAAAGGTATATTTGCTTCATTAAAAATATAATCTTGTAAATGAATCAACTTAGAAATAACCTCAGAATCGATCAAGTGTTTATGTAAACCAAATGTAGGCTCTAAAATTCTCAAGCAGCCATTTGGTACAGAAAATGCAGTTGGGATCAGATCGAGCTCAAATTGGACTCAAGTAGAGGGCATTTTTGTGAGGAGCCAGAAATAGGGTGCCTTAGTTACAATTTCTCCATCAAATTAACATAGGATTGAACCCAGCTCTTTTTCAGCAGTTTCTCTTCAGGCCACGGCGCTGAATTCACCACTAGGACCTCCATCTTTCATTCTAATTCTCCACTAATTTCAGATTTATCTCTAGTTACCTAATTTCCTGAGTTGGTTGGACCATTTTCGTTTATTGTAAATGCTAAAATGCTCTCAAATCTAAACAAAAGTTGCTTGATTAGTGATTTCTCCATCATAATCTGAGGCTAATAATCTAAGATGCTTCATTTTTTATTACATTGAATCTCTTTAGAATGCTTTACATGTGCAAGGCAATTTAAGTTTAATGCAAGCAAGTCAACTCTTCTTAATGAATTGATAAATCTTCTATCTAATTTGTATGAAGTTCCTCTGAATTCACTTGGAACATTATTAAAATTCCAATAATTTATATGTGCAAGGCAATTTAAGTTTAATGCAAGCAAGTCAACTCTTCTTAGTGAATTGATAAATCTTCCATCTAATTTGTATGAAGTTCCTCTGAATTCACTTGGAACATTATTAAAATTCCAATAATTTATAACAAAATTTTATGTGTATGTAATCTTGCGAATTTAACATTGCTTACTTTAATCTCCTCTAACATCGCATATCATAATATAGTTTCTTGTTTATTGACTTAAGGCAATTTAGTAATGCATGTTTAGGTCATTTAGTGTGATAGAAACTTCCCTTTGCATATACACCTAGACACGAGTCCCTTAATTGGTAGTGTGCATTGCTTTAGCAACCCCCACACAGCATCAACTTATTGGGACTATTGGCTTGTCAGGTAAGAACTGGTACAATAGGTACACTACCAGCTAGACCAAGCTAGATTCTGTTAGGTCGTGTTTTAAGAACTCAAAGGACTTGGCTGGGTTAGATTTGGCAAAGAAAACACTTCCATCCATAGCTAGCTTTTACAAACATAATCTCAACAAAGAGATTTCCGTTCAATGATGATGGCATCACCATCAACAAGTTGGAATCAACATATTAATGTGAACGAACTATGAAATACATTAAAAGGTTTGGAAAGGTTAATCTCAAAAATTATTTTACGTACAACATCAACCAAGATATTGATTACCATGTGACATAACAATCATAACATGATTCAAAATTTCTTAAGAAATAGCAAGGTTTTATGAAATTCCTCCATTTGGCTTGAAGCCAAAAAAATCCATGACTTTTCTTTTCAATTAAAAAGTATATAAAATTTATTTTTATATCCCATCCTATAGAAACTCCAACATTAAAGCACCATTTTATTTCACATACTACGTAATTCTCAATAAATCAATCTACTTTATTTCACATCCTACACAACTTTTAACATAATTTTATTTCCCATCATATGAAATTTTTCACAAAAAAAGAGAAAAAATTATCCTCCAAAGCTAAAAGAGACCTATACCAAACAGACCTTTGAGTCATCCCACGTAATTTCAAAAAGTGCAACATATTTTGATTTTAGAAACTTTCAAGTCATAGTATCTATGTGTAAGACAATAGATGGATCATGAACAGAAAACATAAAAAAATCTTACTAACCAGATATCACAGATAGAAACTTAATTATCAAGCTAATCGATAGTGCAACTAGAGGATTATAGTAACTTTCATTCCCTCCAACACCCCTAAAAGTATAAGTCCGCCGAAAATAAAGCCCGCTATCAAATATTCATCATAATGAAGTTGATAAAACCATCAATTTAAGGTAGCAAAATATAGCGAACAGAACAGTAAGACCAATGTAGAAACCATACAGCTTTAATTAATGCAATCCAATCCCATCTACCTCCAGATTAAAAATAAAAATCAATAATAATAATAATAATAATAAGCAAGAAAAGTAGCAAAAATTTCATAGATAATTAACCGACAAAGTTAGAGGACTTCATCATACCCACTAGTATCTGAGATCTCCCTCGAAATCTTCATCTTCTTCGTAGTCCCTTTATACAAATCCTCTAAGCTGCACGGCAACTTATTCTCGATAGGTGCCGGCTTCTGCGGCCTCTGCGGATGCATTGACCCTTCCCCAGAAAATGCCGAGCCAAACAGATCATCCCCAAACATCCCACCAGGAAATTTCAAGCCGCTCCTCATCCCAGCAGCCCCAGCGCCACCGCCGCCGCCCATGCCACCAAACGGGCTAGAGAATCCAAAGACTTCAGCGAAAATGTCATCGGCGCTCCTCGGGTTGAACCGGAACGTAGTGGGTCCATCACCGCCGCCGAAGAAGGAAGATCCTCCGGAGCCACTAGCCCCCGGCGGAGGTACTTGGCCCTTCAGCCCCTCCTCTCCAAACTGGTCATAGACCGCTCGCTTCTGTGGATCACTGAGAACCTGGGGAGAAAAAGGGAAAAGACCGGATCAAGACCCGATCTTCAGAGGAATGCGCACAAAGGGTAAGGTAGAGAGGGAAGGATCGGAAATAAGTACCTCGTAGGCCTCCGAGATCTGCTTGAACTTGGCCTCGGCTTCTTTCTTGTTGTTAGGGTTCTTGTCCGGGTGCCACTTCATGGCCAGCTTCCGGTAAGCCTTCTTGAGATCGTCATCCTTTGCACTCTTGTCGACCTGAAGGATCTTGTAGTAGTCCACACCCATCCCCGATCCACCCCTTCTTCCTCGCCGTAAAACTACTTCCGATGTCTACGCAGTCTATACTCTAATCTATACCCTTCTTCTTGGCAGAGTGCTCCTTCGTCTGGGTAGAGCTCGTTTCTGGATCTTAAGTTCCTCTGTTCCGGCCCTCAAACAAGTAATTGATGGTAGAGGTAGAAGGCGTCGAAAAGAAGAGGATCGAGGAAAGGTCTGGTTTTGATGGAGGCAAGAAAAGGCTACATGCTTTGGAATGTTCGAGAAGACATGGATTTTGGGCAAGGATTTTTTTTTTTTTTTTTTGAAAAGTGTGGGCAAGGATCTAATAATATGGAAAGAAAATCTGTGTTTTATTGACAAAGAAATCATAACTATAAACATTCTGCGTATATATATATATATATATATAATGAGAAATAATATTAATTAATTATGTTAAAAATTAAATAAAATGTGAAATAATATTAATTAATTATGTTAAAAATTAAATAAAATGTGAAATAATATTAATTAATATATTAAAAATACAAAATATAAAATAAATTATATTTTTAATTAAAAATTATATAAATACAACATTGTAATATAAAAAACAAACATTCTAATTATTAATAAACACGCCATAATAGATTATTTATTTATAGAAAAAATTTACAAATATGTCATAATAAACTATATATTTTACATATTGCATAATAGATTATATATTTAACATATTTCACATTAGTTTTAATAAATTGCATATCATAAAATATATGAAAAATTATTTATAAGCCATAAATATAACTTGTCAAAGGTACTTTTTAAATAATTTATAATTTGCACAAATATATGAAATGAGTGCATTAAAAATTTTATAGTTTAGATGTTAAATACATAAATATAGGTGCTTGTCGTAATTGCCCATTTTTATGTTTAATTTATGCTTTTTTATATTTTCTAACACTAAAAATTCTGAGAATAAAAAATTAAATTTTTTTTTCAAAATTTATACAAATTATAATATTAAAAATTAAAAATTAACATTACTTTTTATCTTATATTTTCAATAAATTTTTGAGTAAATTACATCTGAGTCTTTGAGTTTAAAACACTATTACCAAAAGATTTTCAGAACAGGATTCTCGACACCATATACGAAGATAAAGCGATATCATATCTACTACTAGAACAATTCTCAAATTTGAAATAGTCAGAAGAATTATAATAGATATACATCACTATGAAGAGTGAAAAAGATTTCCACAAATAATAAAAACAGTCAAATCTACTACATAGATCTATGAAAGGATTTTAGAATTTAAAATTATATCTACATTTGTTGAACCATATAAATCTCTAGTAATCCAGCTTTCCAAATATGAAAAATGACTAGACAGAGAACTTATACAGGCTTTCCAAATATAGAGAATGACTAGACAGAGAATCAGAGGAAAACTTCCTACGAAAGAATTCTTTGGTTATTCTTAGGATTACGAATAAAAGACAAATCTCTCAGAATTATTATCTGTTTTTCAAGAACGCCACAATTATAAACATATTAGCAATGGATGTATCATGTTATATGATGAAGATAATTTAACAGAGATTGATGCAGGCATTAACGAATTAAAATTTTACTGAGGACCACAAATTGAAGAATTACTAAAAGATATTTAGATCAGATTCTCATCAACTCCAGATAATATTTCGCTACAAGATGACTAATTTTCTACTAGCATAGTATCTACAAAAGCAAAGTCATCTACAAAAACAAAGGCAATAAACAAAGGCATCTACAAAAAGCAAAGGCAATAATTGATCAATAATACTGCCATTTATAGCAATAATAGAGGGCAACTGGTAGCACTATAGCCATGAATCAATAATAATAGAGGGCAAGTGGCAGCACTATAGCCATTATTGCAATAATGGAGCATCACGAGATACTTATAGCCATGATAGCCATAATTTTTATATAAAGGATGACTCTCAGCTTGTGGAAAGGCATCCATACAACAATCCGATCCATCAATAGCATATATCCCTCTAGACCTAGCTCCCTCTACAAAAACTTATATTTTTTACACTATATGTACTTTATTAATTATACTTATTTAATGCATATTTCTAATTTACTTCACCCTATATTACCCCTTTTTTTTTCTTATATAATTCATACTTGTATTGCCTCATATTATTTTATTCAATGAGAAGTTGTATTATTGATTTATATTTTATTTTAAAAATGATAATTTTTTTAATATAATATGTAAGGTAAATTTTTTTAAAAAAAATTAATAAGTTTTACATATTTTTTATGAAATTACAATTTTTAAATTAAAAAAAAACTCCATGAAAAATATGACAACTTTGTAATAATATAGAAAGTTGAGCTTATCTGATATTGATTATGAGATATTTTCTATTGAAGACATAGATAACTTAGTAATAGAAACTGAAAATGAATCTGATATTACTAACTCAGATTCTCTAATAACTTCAAAATCTGAAGAGGAAAATGAAGAATGAATAATTTATATTTGATAATAACTTATATCAAAAAATAATTAAACTTAAAAATAATATCAAAGGTAAGAACATATATAAAGAAAAAATTTAGCCTACAATTAATATAAAAGGTAATGCATTTTATAGAATATTTTAAAAGAAATACAAATAGTTTTTAAGAACCAATAACGATAACTAAATTATAAATTATCACAAAAAATAAAATTAAAGAAATATTTAAAAAAATTAAAAATACCGATAGAATAAAATATATACACTTAGGATGTATATAAATCACAATAAAAACTAATTTTAGAGCAGGACTTGATTTACCTATAACTTTAATAATTTCAAATAATAGACTAATAACACAGAATAATCTCTAACGGGAATAATACAATCTAAGAAAAAAGATGATTATTGTCACCCTGATTAATAACACAATCAATGCCAACTAAAGATCACTAACACTCAAATTACAACACAAACAAATAAGTCCGATTACTATGAAATTACCAACAATTTAATTCAGTTGTCACATGTAACGTATATCAAAATATCAATTCGTCCATTTTTATGCTCATCAACATGAGAGCCTTAGTGCTTATCTGAACATCAATATAGTAATTTTTTTGCGACTTAAAATAGCAAATAATATTTTAATCTTCGCTGTTTCATCTTAAATATGATCACTATTGAGTATAATTACTTATTCTTTACATCATATTAATACTTATTACATATCAACTTTAAACACCACTTAATTATTCATTAACATTTAGAGTCTGTTTATTTATAACATTAAATTTAATAAGATTAAAATTAAATTTGAATAAAGATATTTTTTTATTGAAAGTTATAAATGATATGAAATAAAGTTAGCTATTATACTGGTATATATGAGTGATGTGATATAAAGTTAATTATTGTGTTGGTATATGCGAGAAATGTGATATAAGTTAGTTATTATTTTAGTAATGTGTGTAGGATGTGAAATAAAGTTAATTTTTAATATTAAATTTTACGTGTGATGTGATATATCTGATTAAAATTAAACCAGATTAATTTTTAACTTCAAAATAATTGGGGCCTTAGAGAAAATTTAGTTCAATTTCATCGTAATATTTATGAGCAACCGAGCAAAATAATCTATATATAAAAATACTCTTATAAAATTATTATATGATGCATCAAAGTAACTTAATTGATAATTTACTACTACGTAATTATTTAAAATATATCAAATTAAGCCAACTGAATATATCAAAAAAGGAATTCAATTGAAATTACACCCTTTTAACAGATGATTTATAAAAAAATAACGCAATCCTTGACTAATTCATAGACAATTTTTCATAGCACAACGATGTATTCAACTAAAAAAAAATGCATTTATACAATTATTAGATATATCAAAATATTAAATTGATTTCTTGGTCTTGTATAAATATTCGTGATATATCGAAGTAATAAAATTAAAATCATACTTTTATGTAACTACTAGATAATATATTTAAGTAGTTTAGATTCAATCATAGACTTGTTTTTGGATAATTATTTACGATATATCAAAGTAATTTAATTAAAAAAAAATACTTATACAACTAATAAATTGCATATCAAAATAATTTATTCGATATCTTACTTTAGATAATGATTCATAACATATTAAAATAATTTAATTGATGACAATTTTTTCAAGTCTTTTCCAATGGTTTAACTACTTACCCTTGATTAATGTGAATGCATTACACTAGATCATTTTCTTGGGCCTCGTTTGATTTGAGGGGAGTTTTTTGCCCAACAAAAATTTCAACTATAAAAATTAACTTTATTTTACATCTAATACAGATACGAATATTAAAATTAAAAGTATTTCACATTTTACACACTTTCTAATAATAAAATAAATTTCTCTCCTATTAAACTTAAGAAATAAAATAATTTTTTTCATATTTAAAGAAAAAGCTCGAACCAAACGAGGCCTGAAGTGGCTCGTAAAGGCTAAAAGAAAAAAGATTATCAACAGATCTTTTGGAAAAATTGGTTGCTCTGGCTGTCGGCCAACTAAGTGGTTAGGAGCAAATAATATTATCTGCAAATTAGTGGTGGAAGAAAGTAGGTCAACAACAAACATCAGCTTTACCTTTAAGGCTCTTAATTAGGAGAAGTTATTGGGTTAGGACGGCGCACCGTCCGGAACCCAATCAGAGGGCGCCACGTGTGCCATACAGCTGGGTCCGGGCACACGTAGCGCCTTGTGATTAGGCGTCCGAACGGTGCGCACGACGCACCCAATAATTTTTCCTTAATTAGATCTTCCGCATTCACGGGTTCAAAACCAAAAGTCTATCCATCTAATTACCTATTAAAAAAATGACAATAAGCTGCATCATCTCAATCCATCATACCAACATGATTACTTCACTAAACAAATATGAAGTTTAAATTCTCATACAGGCACATCAAAATTCTCGAGACTTCAAAAAAAAAAAAAAAATAGACAAAAAATCACAATAACTGCATTTGTAAATATTCTCTCATATGTTTATGTTTTATATAGCATACATATATGTATGTATATATTGTAACTAAATTTTGTATGATTACAAAATGCAAAGCCGAAGCTTCTATCACACAGATATACCATTTATATAGACTTTAAAAAAAAAATTATACCACTTATACACGCATAGACTAATAAACTCACTTCCATTAATAAGATTTATCTTTCAGCCAATCGTCCACTTCATTGTCAAATGCTCGGCTCCACATAGGCAGACACAAACTATTGATGCACAAGTCTCATCTCAGCTGATTTCAAGCAGTATTGTCCGAAAATACATCAAGAAGGGCCAAAGCCTGCACAGAGAAATGCATTATGTTGGATCAGTGATGCTTATCAGTTATTTTCGCATTCCAGCATTGTCAACTTTAAGGAGCACTTTACCTCAGGTACGCTTAGCTCGAGCCGGAACTTGGGGCCATCGTAATGGTGGAGGATTGGCCTGAATGAATCTTCTTCTAAAGGATTAAAGTTCTTTCTTGTCACTACTCGAACCTATAGAAAAATGGAAAAGGAAAAAAAGGCTACTTAGTGATGAATTGTATGATAAAATTGGTTCATAGCAAGTAAATATTGTCCTCCTATTCTTTTCTTCATAATTACATCCTGCAATACCCATGAAAAATTGCTATTCAATAGTAGGTCATACAATGGGATCTAAAAGAGATTACTGAACTCTCATCATGTTGATATTAGATTTTACTGAAACAACGGAACTAAATGGAAATCGGAAAGCTTAAGTATTAGCATGAAATTTCAGATTTCAAAGAAATCAAGCACTAAATTTCATCCTTTTAAATTTTTAAGTGGCATATTTAGAGAAACCCAAATAAGCAAAATCTCTCTATACATGTTCTCGGTCAGCCTACAACGAGTGTTATGACACCATAAAACTCTTAAGTATTATCTCAACAAATTAAAGAAATGATGCAAAATAAATTTCGGATGGATAAATTAAATAGTACTATGATCAACAAATAATAAAGCTAAAGAAGCCGAGTTTGTTAAAAGATATACACAGAAGTTCTCAAACTAAATGTGTGTATTTCCAGGAAATCATAGATGTGAAGGGATTCAATCATGGAGTTAAAAGAGATGAGAAGGAGAAGAAAAAAGTCGAGATATTTTGATTACACATGAACTTGAATCACAGGTATTCGCAGAGAGCTTTGCTTTAGAGCTGAGTTAAGAAGAGAAATGCGTGTTATGATACTGGTTCCAGAGATCATGTATAAAGCACTACAAACAAATGTTTGTGATTCTACAATTTCTTTTTTATAAGAAGCCCTGTGCTCATCCAAGAAGGGAGTTTGCTTTACCCAACTCTCCTTTTTTATAACAAGGCAGAAACCCCCCATAACCGCTGAGTTCACAAATCATATAAAACAACAAACAAGAACAATCAAATCTTTATACCACTAGGTGGGGTTGGCCACATGAATCCTTTGTTTTCATTTGGTTCATAAATCATATGTACGTAAAAAAGTTTTCCATTGGGAATGTAAAGTAATGAACTACATGAACTATACCTGAGCAGGAAAACGGGATTCTCCCAGATGCTTCCTATCTTCCCAAGCTGTAGGATCTATGTTTGTTCCTCCAAAACTAGCAGCCTGTTGGGTCAGAAAAGTTCTTCAGAATCAAAATAACTAATAACATTAGAAGAACAAAGTCTGAAGAAGGGTTATGACAATATTAATACCTCAAAAATTCCATGAAGCTGATGGGTCGAATAGTTGTATAAGAAGATTGGAAGTCCTGGGGTTATTGCCCGGACTGAGTCCCTGTAACGTGAAGGGAGACCTGATGCCAAAAGTTAATATTGATCGAACTACAAAGGAAATAAATTTTGAATTGGCATTTTATGAGAAAAATCAAACTCAGTAAAACAATTTCACAAAAAGAAGAATTTCTGAATTACCAAAAAAGCAAACAAATTGACATGGAGATGAAACAAACAACCATCAAAATGAAACAAACTGTTTCACAACTCCAAATCTCTGTGATGCACAAAAAGAAAAAGTTGCTGTAGATATACGGATGATCTATTTCACAAACAGAATTTGATCTTCACGAATATTATAATCGCCTTAATAATGTTTCCGTTAAGGAATTGTTTAGTGTGGATTAAAATCTCCAACTCCAAATTGATCCAAATTTCAATTCAGAATTCAGCTGACTAATTTTAATTTTCCTACAAATTCCTATCTCAACTCTTTGATCTACTAGTTTCCTACTTTAATCCCAAGCAACACTATATAACCAAAAACGGGACTAAACAGCCATGGAATCAAAATAGCCGCCTCACTGACAATCAAAAACAAATGTAGACCAAAAAAATTTAAGCTCCGAAATAAGCTCAACTGCTATCATCCCCGATCAAAATGAAGCCAAAGGGATAACAGTTTAAAAGACTATGGAGATTTTCCGAGAAATCATTTCAAAGTTAACACCCAAAAAAAAGCAAGAACTTACCAAAAAGTTGCCTTTTAAGATTCTCCTCCATAGTCTCGTTGTTGCAGACAAAGATGTAACCTCCCACCGCTTCGTTCCTCGGCAAAGCCTCTGACGCCGGTAAAGTTTTGAACCTCTTATCAACAGAATTCCCACTAGTATTACTATTATCCTTGTTACTGTTACTATTATTCTTCTTACTTTTTCCCCCTTTACCGAAACTCTCGTTGTTGAAGCCGGTACCCTTCTTGGCGCCGACTTCCGGCCTAGAAATCGCCTTGTTGAAATAATTCTTGCTTCCAACATTATAGTTACTTACACCCTTGCCGCTGCCAGAATCCTTGATGTTCTTCAAGCTATCACCGCTGATTTCGGTGTTGTTATACCGAACCGCGTTATTGGTAGTAAAAGCAAGCTTCTGGGGGACCTCCAATCCGACCTTCCACCCGCCGGCTCCGCCGAGCTCCGGCATCACAGCAGATCCGGCGACGCCGATGTTCCTCCTGTCTTCCTGCCGGCGGCCGGCGGAGTAGAAGGAAGTGTTGGACCATATGCTGTCGCCGAGGGAGAGATTATCAAGTCCGGCAGTGTGGAGGCGGAGCTGGTCGCTGAAGTTCCAAAAGGAGGATAGATCCCTTCCACTCTCCATCGCTCTCGATTACCCTTTCGAAATTTCAGTAGAGAATCGAAGGCCGGCGATTTGGTGAAGACTTGCAAAGGCTCGCCACCTGCTCGATGAAATAAAGGAGAGAAGAGAGCGCTTTCCACTAGTCTTCTAGACGAAGCATTGGAGTTGAAACTTCGAGGAAGGCTACTGTGGCTTACGCGTTTTGGAATGGCAGTTTCGTAATTACACAATGTAGGAATTTCGGAGTTGATTTAATTCTGATCATTTAATTAAAGGGATAATAACGTCCGTGCTACGTCATTTAATTTTATTTATGCTTTACTCATCCATTCTTAATTAATTATACTATACACACTCAAAATATTACAAAATCTTACATGCACACACTTAAGTTAAAACTTAATCAAAATCTATTTGAAAAAAAAAATTATGTTAGTAAATCATTAAAATTATATTTTTATCCTTTAAAGTACATATTTTTCTCTTCATCAATACCACACTAAAGCGCTGATTTGTCCTAAAATTAATTCACGTCGTGAATGTCTACTTCTTCTGCCGCCACCTAAATATTAAGGTTTTAGGATTTTCACTCAAAATATATTTAAATATTTTTAAAATAATATGATAAACTGCTCAGATTTTTTTGTAATTTAACTATAGTTAGATTATTGAAAAACTATAATTACTTATTATAATAGAAATAAGTTAAAATGTGTGTATGTAAGATTTTATAATATTTTGAGTGTGTATAGCGTAATTAATTAAGAATGGATGGGTAAGACATAAATAAAACTAAATAGTGTGGCATGTAGGTAATTATCCCTTAATTAAATTATTAAAAATATTAACATTCTTTTCTTGTAAATATTTAAAAAGAATCAAATCAAATAAAAAATAAAAATAAAAAGAAAATTTAAAATAATGGACTTACAATATATTAAATTTTAATGTTAGGCATTTGTGATTTAAAATTAAATAAGTTTAATATAAGCAAACAAATGACTCTACAGAAATAAATTAAAAAAAAAATTACATCTGATTCCTAACTAAAAATATTCTATCTAGAACTGTTTTACAAAAATAATGTTATTATTATTTTTATTTACAATTGTGCAGCTGCCACTGAATTAACATTAAGGGTAAATTTCACCCAAGTCCCTGAGTTTAAGGGTTATATCACACAGGTCCACGTTTTTTAAATTCTATCTTCGGGTCCCTAGGTTTTCAAAAACTATCATCTGGGTCCCTTTTTATTTTTTTATTATTAAAAAATATAAAAATTACCATTATACCCTTATCCTCCCTCTCTCCTCCAGATCCGGCAGCCGCGTAGCCACCGCGCCGCCACCGCGCCGTAACCGCGCCGCCCCGCGCTATATTTTTTAATAATAAAAAAATAAAAAAGGGACCCAGATGATAATTTTTGAAAACCTAGGGACCCTGAAGATAGAATTTTAAAAACGTGGACCTGTATGATAATAACCCTTAAACTCAGGGACCTAGGTGAAATTTGTCCTAACATTAATTATTGAGTTCATTTCTGCTCAAAACATGTCCTAGTTGAATTTTTTATGATTTTCATAAAATTAATTAATTAATTGTAATTGAATATTTTTTTCTTTTTTTCAAAATTTTTTAATGCAAAATTCCTCTTCCTTTTTATTTTTTTTCCTTCTCATTTCACCTCTCCGTGCTTAAAACTTATGATAATGAAGGATCTTTCATTAATGATAAAAAGAATAAAAATAGTATGTGTATAAACAATGGTAATAATAAAAAGTTTGCGATAACTATGCAGGGGAAGAGGTTGGGAGCGAAGGAGAGTACAGGGTTTGCCTTCCTCAATGGAGCTGTTACTTTCTGAATATATGTGCAAGACAGAAGGCGACCCAGATATATAACGAATTTATATGTGACAATGACATACACTAAAATAGAAGACAAATATGAGTATTGTTAAATTTTTTTTATTCTTATATAATTTTAGTTATAGGAGAACCAAATAAGCAATAATATCATATTTTGCTGAGTCTTAGATAGAACATTTCTGATTTTTCGATTTACATAAATTAATGGATCTATCACAAGAGTCCACATGTAATTATCTCTAAAATGATAAAATGTATGTCAATAAAATAATAAAAAATATTAAATTTGGGAGTTTTATGCGGTCATTTATGGACACCATGCATGTTTCTGTATGACATTTCTTTAAATCAGTAACGGGTCCCACTGTTTCATAACTCCCATTTCTTTTCTTTTTATAATATGGATGTGTTTGTTTATAAAGTTAAATTTAAGAAAGTTAAAATTAAATTTGAATAGAAATATTTTTTTATTGAAAGTTGTGAATGATGTGAAATAAAATTAATTATCATGTTGAGATATATGAGGGATGTGATATAAAGTTAGTTATTATGTTAGAATATGTGAGGGATGTGATATAAAATTAGTTATTATTTTAGTAATATATATATGATGTAAAATAAATTTAATTTTTAATATTAAATTTTATGTGTGATGCGATGTAACTGGTTAAAATTAAATCAGATTAATTTTAAACTCCGAAACAAACGGGGCCATAATAATAATAATTCCCATTTCTTACTCGCAAAGGTATTCTACGTGAAACGGGCCCACTGGTTGTGGTGGGTGAACTGTCCGGTCTCCACTGAATATTTAATGGTGGGTACATTTTTGGGGCTTTGAACGCGTCTTATTTCGCTCTTCTAGAAGGCCGACGAATTTTCATGGGGCGACGTGGGGGCGACGGATGCTGCCGTAGCCGTTGAAGCTTCGCCGGGATCCTTCCACGTGTCTCTCCGACGCCGAAGACCTTGCGCGCGTGAAGTGATAGAGGGGACATCATTGTTCGAGCGGTTGCGCTCAGCTGGTATCCGTCCACGTGTCCTAATAAAATCTAGAAGATGTTGCCACGTGTTAAAGCTGTATGGTGGAGTGATGGAGTCGACGGTGACGGTCGGGTGGCGGCATTATTTAAGATGGTGGGACCAGCACTTAGTTCGAGTTTTAAAACAAATTTTTTTAATTTTTTTTTATTTCGTAATATATATATTTAATAAAAAAAATAATTTATTTGATATAATTTTAACTAAAAAATAACTTTATTTTACATCTCACATATACTTTAATAAAAAAATTAAATTTACTTCACATTTAATATATTTTTTAATTATAAAATTAATTTTATTTTATATCATAATATTATAATATTTTTTTATATTTATAAATATACTTCAATCAAATAATATTTTAAATAACATTAAATATGATTTAATGAATTATATTGTATTTCTAAATGTATTTTGATGAGATTGAATTGTATCAAGTATTTGAGAGTTTTCTTATGAGATATTTTATTTAGGTTATATTAAAACATGAAAGGATTTGTGTGTTCGACTAATTGAATTATTTGACAGTAAATTAAATTGATAGCACTAATTGTTCTCAATAGATTATTGTTTTTCGTAGTAGTTACTTGAAAATAAAGAGAGAAATGACACAATAATAAATATCGATTTGGTTATGTTAATTGACTTAACCTACTTCCCTAAACTTTTTCGATTTAAGGAGTTCTACTATCGAGCTTGTTTAGTTAAGACTGTTGTGAAATAATACACAGCGAAAAATTCGGATCACCGG
Source organism: Apostasia shenzhenica (assembly GCA_002786265.1). Classification (NCBI taxonomy): domain Eukaryota; kingdom Viridiplantae; phylum Streptophyta; class Magnoliopsida; order Asparagales; family Orchidaceae; genus Apostasia; species Apostasia shenzhenica. The sequence goes on from KZ451982.1 coordinate 3,382,683, forward strand.
ACGTGTAGTTAGTCAAATAAATCGTGCCAGATAAATATGAGAAATAATGATAATAAAAAAAGCGAAAAAACCACAAGAACACCAGATTTACGTGGTTCGGAGGTATTCCTCCTACATCCACGGGGAGAGCAGAGAGAGACTTTATTATGTAGAAAATCAGATAGAAAGGGAACCTTACACCAATCACTTGGTTCTCGATCTCAAATGGGATACAGAAATTGGATCTTTTCTTCTTCCAGATCAGACAATCCAATCGCTCCTTGAGCCTCAGATAATCGATTACCTCCAAATTCCTACGAAATTACCTCCGTAGCCGATGAAGAAGACCCAAGAGAAATTAATCCCCCTTCTTCTCTGTTTCTCTCTCTCCAATTTTTTCAGCTTACCTGATCATCCCGTATTTATAATAGTAGCTTATAACAAATTTTGTATCTGATTTTCATAAAAATCTCAACAACTTAACAAATAATCTTTATAATTAGGATTATTTAATTATTATTCAAATCACATTTTAACATAAGACAAGATAAACCACTCACACAATAAAAGCACACAATATTTTTTTTCTAAGCTTAGGGCAAACTCAAAACTACTTTAATTTAATGAAGAAATCTTGGCTATTTCGACAAGCTAGACGCCTAAAATATTTTTTTAAAGTACCACTCAATACAGAGAGCACAAAAAAAAATTGCAGAAAAATAATAAGGCAAGCTAGATCATGACTAAATCTTCAAAATTTTACAAGTTAGTATGATAATCCAAAGTTATTGAAAACTTAGAGCTTTTTGCTTTAAATCTCTTCTCAAAGTAAAGTAAGAAGTATAAAAGAAATTCTAAGAAGAGCGTGTAAAAAAATTCAGTATAAGGTATAAATTAATAGGATCAAATAAAAATACTAAATCGATAATAAGTTTTGAAGCGAAAATAGTTTGAAATGAGCTTGAAATCAAATGAAACTTTCTCTAAAGTTAAGGAAAGGAGTTGAGTAAATAGGCAAAGACTATGCAAAATAAAAATCAACTAAGGGTTTAAGAGAGGCTATTTGTGAGCAAAGGGGAGCTTGTTATATAGGAGATTTTGTATTAATTTAAAGCAAAAATAATAATAGTAGAGCATGTCATGTTAGATTTGGGAAGTTGGCCATGATTTTAGGGATAAATAATGGTTAAAGTTGAGGCTAAATGTGAGCTAAAAAGAATTAGACTATCAAATCTAACGACTGGCTATCAAACAAAGCCCTTTCAACTAATGTATGTATATGCTTAACATATTAAAAGACTTAATTTGATTTGAATATAAATTTTCATAACACCTTATTGACCTTTTTATAAATATGAAAATTTTTTGTCAAGCAATCTTTGTCATTTATACTTGGTCATTCAATTTTTGCTCCACCTATGTAAATAAGACGTAAAATAGAGGCGCATGATTAGATTGATTAATTTTCACTAATATGATTATCATCATCAAAATTAATCCATCATAGCACTGTTTTGTTACATTTCATCAAAAATAAAACAAACTTTTCTAAGATTTTTTATTCAAAAATTAATAATTATGATACATGCTAAGAATTACAATAGTGAGCTATTATTGCTTCTCTCCTCAAGTTCTAGTTGATCGAATTCATGTTTACAACAAATGTTTTAACACCATCTCGCTCATTCAATGAACTTCTTATATAAATATTTGGGCTGAAAATTCATAATGTATTTGAGCCGTATTTCTACCATATTCTACGTAGAGACCACATAATTATAGCTAGCTAGCACTCACTTCTCAAAATTTTATTGAGATAGAGAGATTTTTTTTTTGAATATTATGATATAAAAATAAAATTATTTTATTATTGAAGATTATGTTGGATGTAAAATAAAGTTGATTTATTTTATTGAATTACGTGTAGGATGTGAAATAAAATTATTTTTTAAGATCAAATTTATGTAAAATATAAATAAAATTAATGTTTAACATTTAAAATTATGCATAATGTAAAATAATTATAAAATATTAATAAAAATAATTTTGGAAGAATTTTGAAAGTTTTAAGGATTTAACCAAACAAGGCCAATTGTTTGTAATTTCACACATACTTGCACATATTAGAATTATCAATTTTATAACTACTCACTTAAATAAACTAGAAAATAAAGGTAATTAGCTCTATTGATTTGTAATCTTTTTTAAACACTTTGATGCTCGAGTTTATATTAATGATGATAATTCTTAAAGTTAATTGCATCATGTAAAGACTTTCATATTCAAGCTTAGTTTAAATATAGCTGACTTATTTTTTGGTAGTGCTAAACTTAGGGGGGCGTTTGGTTCGTTGTTATCATGGTGTCATATTATATAATCTCGATGTCATGACATTTAGATGTCATCTTTTGATTAATAATTTTATAATCAAATAAAGGATTATTTGTAAATATCATTAAACTAAACATTGCGTTCCCTAAATAACATAACATAACATCAAAATAATATTGAATCAAATGCTTCTTTAATAAACATAAGACATATTGATATTTGATCGAAGCCAAATCTTTAAGCTTGCTATTATTCTCTTCAAATTTACTAGTTTAACTTGTAACCAATATTGAGATTCATTAGTTACACACTAATTTAAATATGCTACATAAGCATCAAGACTCTTACTAGCACAAGCACAAGGAATGAACCAATAAGAAAGATGTGGAAGAGGAAAATAATGATTAATTAATTGGCCTTTTAATGGGCTGTTAGAAGGATTCTGCATGTGCCCGATGATTTCAGAGTGGTGGGCTGGGCCTTCTTCTAGCTACATGGCCTTTTGTGATAGGCATACTTGGGCTTCTTGTTGGGCCGCGCTCTCATAGTGGGCCTTCCAAATAGTTGCATTTAATTGGCCTGAGCCTTAGTTTTAACTCTTAGCTACTAGTGTATTGGGCTTTATGGTTTGTGGTGGGCTTTTGCTTACCATAATTATATAGCCGGTCTTGTTTGGCATGAGCCCAAAAATGGGAAAAAAATATCTTAATAATATTTTAAATTTATTATAAATTTTAATTTCTTTATTTCACATTCAACACAAATTTCAACCTTAAAAATCAACTTTATTTTACATCCAACACAAATTCCAATCTTAAAATCAACTTTATTTCACATCCTACACACTTCCCAATATTAAAATAAATTTCTTTCCCATCAACTCTATAAAATAAATTATTTTCTCTTTCCTTACCCAAATTCATCCTCCAACCAAACAAGCCCTTTGTTATCTCATATATTAGAAAAATACTTGGGTTCGGACAACTCTCCACCTCACAATTTCATACCCCAATAAAATGACGACAGCTGGCAGCAGAGGTGAGAGAGAGAGGAGAGGGAGGGTGAGCTGGCGGCAGGAGAGAGAAAGAGAGGAGAGAGGAGAGAGAAGAGAGAGGGAGGCGGTGGGCGGCAGAGGTGAGAGAGAGAGAGGAGAGAGAGGGTAAGCTGGCGGCAGGAGAGAGAAAGAGAGGAGAGAGAGGAGAAAAATTTTGATTTTTAATTATTTTGATTTTTTATTTTTAAAATATATTTTTTAAAAGAAAATAAAAACTTAAATAAAATAAGAAGATTAAACTATAAATTTTAATATAAAAAATAGCAAATTTAATTGTAATTTTTATGATTTAAAAAGTTTTTAATAAAAAATTAGGACTAAATAATTATTTTTTACAATTATTAAAATAGAAATTATATTATAATTTTTTCTTAAATCATTACTTTAAATTTTAAAATTTACAAATAATTCTTACTGTCATATAATATTGAAAAAATTAAATTAAATTTTATTATTTTCTCAAAATATAATCTAAAAATTATATAATTTTAATTTAAAAATTAAATTCTAAAAGTTAATTTAATCTGTTAATTCTAAATTAAATTTTTATTATTTAATATGTTTTTACATCTAATAAATAATTTAAAAATATAAATAAAATTAAACTTTAAAATTAATTTTAAATTAAAAAATTACTTAGTTGAATCAATTAAATTTGTTAAGTAATTAAAAATTTTAATTTAGAATTAACAGATTAAATTAATTTTTAGAATTTAATTTTAAATTAAAATTATATAATTTTTAGATTATATTTTGAGAAAATAATAAAATAAAATTTAATTTTTCTCCTCTCTCTCCTCTCTTTCTCTCTTCTGCCGCCAGGTCACCCTCTCTCTCTCTTTCCTCTACCGCCCGCCGCCTCCCTCTCTCCCCTCTCTCTCCTCTCTCTCCCCTCTTTCTCTCTCCTGCCGCCAGGTCACCCTCCCTCTCCTCTCTCTCTCACCACTGCTGCCAGTTGTCGCCATTTTATTGGGGTATGAAATTGTGAGGTGGATAGTTGTCCGAACTCAAGTATTTCTCCATGTATTGGGCCTTGGCCCTATGTTTTATCATGTATTGGCTTAGGCCTATGTTGTTTGCCTCTTTTGCGGGTTGGGGGCTCGATGAATAATATCTCCCCCTTTTTATTTCTTAAAAAAAAAACCCCTAAACCCTAAACCTGAACTCTAAACCCTAAAACCCTAACCCCTAACCCCTAACCCCTAAATCCTAAACCCTAAATACTAAACCCTAACCCCTAAAACCCTAACCCCTAACCCCTAAATCCTAAACCCTAAACACTAAACCCTAAACCCATTTCGTTTCCTCTCTCTCTCTAGAATTCACTTTTGGAGAGCTTCTCACTCTAGGAAATTTGGAGATCCTTGTCGCTACTGGCCTTAGGGCCGCCGGCAGCAGCTGAAGGCGGCGGCAGTCGTCGGCAAACCTTCTCACTCTCCTCCTTCTCTTCCTCCCTCCCTCACTCTCTCCTTTCTCTGGTGTTCTAGCCCTTCCCCTTGGTCGGTCTTGGTGATGGAGTGGTTCTGGCATGCTGTCGCCAACCGGAGCTTGCCGCAGTGGCTCTGTCCTTCTCGGACTTTAGAGGTGGCTGCTTAGTGTTGCTGGCGGCGGACTTTAGGGCTAGCGGGGATGCCGGAAGATCTAGTGCCACCGGAAATGAGGAGCAGCACGATGTCGAGCCCGACGAACTTCCTCTCCCTGGGGCCGACACTCACTTCGGTAAAAACTTTTCCATGGATGACAGCTCCTCGCCGCCAAACCTGCTACTCCCCCTCCCTTCCAGCAGCTTGGGCTTCGTCTCAGCAGGTTGACCCGCCCTGCTACTAGCGCCCCCGCAGCCTTACGGATGGTCACAGTCCTCCCCGGTGTGATCCCTTTCGGCTGCCGGAGAAGTAGAAGAAGGCGTCGCTGGCTTCTGCAGGAGGCCGTGGCATGCAGGTGCAGTTGCTCCCGATGGTGGCTTGCTAGGGGGCGGTGGAGGACTGCGGTGGGAAGCCTTGCCACTTCCGACAGTTATCCTACCCCCTCGCTAAGCTCTCCCTTAGGCGCCTTTGCAGATGCCATGGCGTGCAGTTGCAGTTGCTCCCGATGGTAGTTGGCTAGGGGGCAATGGAGGACTGCGGCGGGAAGCCTGGCCCACTTTCAGTAGTTATCCCGCTCCCTAGCTATGCTCTCCCTTGGGCGCCTTACAAGTGCTGTCTCCCCCGCCAGATAGATGGTTCAGGTGTTAGAGATGTTGAGGTGAAGGTGGAGTGGTTGTTGCCAGAGGCTGCTCACCTCCTGGAGGTAAAATCTCTCCCCTTCATTGGCTATGCTTCCCAGGACTTTCTGGCTTTCCCTGCTTCTTCTATTTGCGAACGACGGGCGCCTCACCATCCTCCCTACCCACTTGGATCTCCAGCCTCTCTCAGCGGCTTCTGGAGGGGTGAGTGCTCGTGCCGCGCTCGTCTGGTCGGCGTCTACTCACAGCGTTCATGCCTTTCCCTTCCCTTCGCCTTCTGGGAGGGCCTCGTCACCGGAATCAGCCTCATCAGCAAACTGCGTCGACCCTGCGTGCAATCCGTGTCGACTCCGCATGAATACGGACCCATGCCAGTTTTCCTCCTTTCTGCCATCTGGGAGCACCTCGTTGCCGGAATCAGCCTCTTCGCCGCCGGAATCAAATGGTGCAAACCGCATAATGATAAAAAGATGTGTAATTATAAGTATTACGTTAAAACGCAATCAAATATCCCTAATAGATCGACAAATATCAATTTTTGATTGAAATATATCAATATAGCAAATACTAGGTGTGTAATAAAAGTATTATGTTAAAAATTTTTCATATAGACAAAATCAAAATCAAATTGTATATATTCTCTTTAAATACAATAAAAATTAATTGAATACTCATATAATTACTTGTATTTAGTTAAAATAATTTATTATGGAATAAATCGTACTCTAAACGCTTGTACTCCACTTGAATTCAACGTAATGCAATGAATAGCGGCAAAAAACGTCATTGTTCAACTTAAATTCATTGATATGTCATAAATCAGTCCCTAAAAGAGCACGTTCTTCTAAAATTGATCGATATACTAACAAAAAGATATGTATTTATAGTTATTATATTAAAACACAATAAAATGTCCCTGATAGATGCCAAAAATCAGTTTTTGATTAAAATACATCAATATAGAAAATATTAATCGTATAATCAGAGAATTATGTTAAAATACATTCATATATACAATATCAAAATCAAATTGCTTATATTCTCTTGAAATATAATAAAAATTAATTGAATACTCGTATAATGGCTAGCATTCAGTTAAAATAAATTATTATGTAATAAATCGTACTCCAAATGCTTGTATTTCACTTGAATTCAATGTAATGCTATGAATACTTGTAAAAATATTACCATTCAACTCAAATTCATTCATGTGTCATAAATCAGTCTTTAAAACATCCTATTCTCTTACAATTGATCGATATACTGATAAAAAAATATGTACTTGTAGGTATTACATTAAAACTCTATCCAATGTCTGTAATAAATCTCCAAATATCAGTTTTTGATTGAAATACATCAATATAACAAACATTAGTTGTGGACAAGATTAAAGTCAAATTGCATATATTCTATTTCAATACAATAAAAACTATTTGAATACTCACATAATTGCTTGTATTAAATTAAAATAACTTATTATACAATAGTATCCTAAATATTTGTACTTCACTTGAATTCAGCGTAATGCAATGAATAGCTGAAAAATATTATTATTCAACTCAAATTCATTAATATGTTAAAAATCAGTCTCTAAAAGAGTCTATTCTCTTAAAATTAATCGATATACTAACAAAAAAATGTGTAATTGCAGGTATTAAATTAAAATATAATTAAATATCCCAAATAGATCGTCAAATATCAATATTCGATGGAAATACATCATTATAGGAAATATTAGTTGTGTAATCAGAGTATTATGTTAAAATACTATTATATAGACGAGATCAAAGTGAAATTACATATATATTCTCTTCAGATACAATAAAAACTAATTGAATACTCACACAATTACTTGTATTCAGTTAAAATAACTTATTATGCAATAATTCATACTCTAAATGCTTGTACTCCACTTGAATTCAATATAATACAATAAAGAGCCTATAAGAATATCACTATTTAACTCAAATTCTTTGATATGTCATAAAAAAGTCTTTAAAAGAGCTTACTCATTTAAAATTAATCAAAATATTGATAAAAAATATATAATTGTAGGTATTACATTAAAATGCAGTTAAATATCTCTAATAGATCGTCAAATATTAATTTTCAATTAAAATAAATCAACATAGAAAATATTATGTGTATAATCAGAGTATTATGTTAAAATGCCTTCGTATAGGTAAGATTAAAGTCAAATTGCATATATTCATTTAAAATATGATAAAAACTAATTAAATACTCACACAATCACTTAATTCAGTTAAAATAATTTACTATACAATGAATTGTACTCTAAATATTTGTACTCCACTTGAATTCAACGTAAGGCAATGAATAGCTGCAAAAACATCACTATTCAACTCAAATTCATTGATATGTCAAAAATCAGTCTCTAAAAGAGCCTATTCTCTTAAAATTATCGATATACTGACAAAAAATATGTAATTACAGGTATTAAATTAAAATACAATCAAATGTCCCAAATGGATCGTCAAATAACGATGTTCAATGGAAATACATCATTATTGAAAATATTAGTTGTGTAATCTAAGTATTACATTAAAATACCTTTATATAGATAAGATCAAAATCAAACTACATATATTTTCTTCAAATATAAAAAAAACTAATTGAATACGCACACAATCACTTGATTCAGTTAAAATAACTTATTATACAATGAATTGTACGCTTAGTGCTTGTACTACACTTAAATTTCGCGTAATACAATGAATAACTGCAAAAACATCACTATTCAATTTAATTTCATTAATATGTCATAAATCAACCTCTAAAATAGCAGATTCTCTTACAGTTGATTGATATACAGACAAAAAGATGTGTACTTATAGGTATTATAATAGAACTCAATAAAATATTTCTAATAGATCAACAAATATATATTTTCGATTGAAATACATCAATATAGTAAATATTAGTTGTGTAATCAGAGTATTATGTTAAAAAACTTTCATATACACAAAATCAAAGTCAAATTGCATATATTCTCTTCAAATATAACAAAAATTAATTGAATACTCACATAATTGCTTATATTCAATTAAAATAACTTCGATTGAAATACATCAATATAGCAAATATTAAGTATGTAATCAGAGTATTATGTTTAAAAATTTTCATATAGATAAGATCAAAATTAAATTGTGTATATCATTTTCAAATACAATAAAAAATAATTGAATACTCACACAATTGCTTGTATTCAATTAAAATAACTTCTTATATAATGAATCGTGCTCTAAATGCTTGTACTTCATTTGAATTCAACGTGATGCAATGAATAGTTATAAAAGCACATTATTCAACTCAAATTCATAGATATATCATAAAACAATCTCTAAAATAGCCTATACTCTTAAACTTGACTGATATATACTAACAAAAACATGTATAATTGTAGATATTATATTAAAACTCAATCAAATATCTCTAATAGATCGCAAAATATCAATTTTCGATTGAAATTCATTATTATAGGAAATATTAGTTGTGTAATGAAAGTATTATATTAAAATACCTTCGTATAGACAAGATCAAAGTGAAATTATATATTTTCTCGTCAAATACAATAAAAACTAATTGAATACTCACACAATTATTTTTATTCAGTTAAAATAACTTATTATGCAATGAATCGTATTCTAAATATTTATACTCCACTTGAATTCAATGTAATGCAATGAATAGTTGCAAAAACATCATTATTCAACTAAAATGCATTGATATGTCAAAAGTCAGTCTATAAAAGATCATATTCTCTTAAACTTGATCGATATACTGACAAAAAGACATGTAATTATAGGTATTATATTAAAACTCAATCAAATGTCCTTAATAGATCATCAAATATCAATATACGATTGAAATATATCATTATTGGAAATATTAGTTGTGTAATCAAAGTATTATGTTAAAATACCTTCATATATATAAGATCAAAGTCAAATTGCATATATTTTCTTCAAATACAACAATTCAAAAAGAGCCTATTCAACTCAAATTCATTGATATATCATAAATCAGTTTCTAAAAGTGCCTATTCTCTTAAAATTGATCGATATACTGATAAAAAGATGTATAATTATAAGTATTATATAAAAATGCAATCAAATGTCCCTAAAAAATGCCAAATATTGATTTTCGATTAAAATACATTAATAAAACAAACATTAATTGTGTAATCTGACTATTATGTTAAAATACCTTCATATAAACAATATCAAAGTCAAATTGCTTATATTATTTTCAAATATAATAAAAATTAATTGAATATTCATATAATGGCAAGCATTCAGTTGCATAACTTATTATGTAATAAATCATATTTGAATTCAACATAATGCTATAAATAGTTGCAAAAACATCACCATTCAATTAAAATTCATTTATATGTCATAAATCAATCTCTAAAAGATCTTATTCTCTTAAAAGTGATCGATGTACTAATAAAAAATGTGTACTTATAGGTAATACATTAAAACGCAATCAAATATCCCTAATAGAACGTCAAACATCTATTTTTGATTGAAATACATAAATATAGCAAACATTATATGTGTAATCAGAGTATTATATTTAAAAACTTTCATATAAATAAGATCAAAATGAAATTGCGTATATTCTCTTCAAATACAAAAAAACTAATTAAATACTCACACAATTGCTTGTATTCAGTTAAACTAACTTCTTATGGAATGAATCATACTCTAAATAGTTGTACTCCACTTGAATTCAACGTGATGCAATGAATAGCTGCAAAAACATCATTATTCAACTCAAATTCATAGATATGCCATAAAATAATCTCTAAAATAGCTTATTCTCTTAAACTTCATCGATATATTGACAAAAATATATATAATTGTAGGTATTACATTAAAACTCAAAAAATGTCCCTAATAGATTGCAAACATCGATTTTCGATTGAAAAACATCATTATAGAAAATATTAGTTGTGTAATCATAGTATTATGTTAAAATACCATCGTATAGACGAGATCAAAGTGAAATTGTATATATTCGCTTCAAATACAATAAAAACTAATTGAATACTCACACAATTAATTGTATTCAGTTAAAATAACTTATTATGCAATGAATCATATTCTAAATATTTGTACTCTACTTAAATTCAATATAATGCAATGAATAGTTGCAAAAACATCACTATTCAACTCAAATTCATTGATATATCAAAAATTAGTCTCTAAAAGAGCCTATTCTCTTTAAATTGATCGATATACTGATAAAAAATGTCTAATTGTAGGTATTACTTTAAAACACAATTAGATGTCCCGAATAGATCGCCAAATATTAATTTTCGATAGAAATAAAATAATATAGCGAACATTAGGTGTGTAATCAGAGTATTATGTTAAAAAACCTTCATACAGACATGATCAAAGGCAAATTGCTTATATTCTCTTCAAATATAATAACAATTAATTGAATACTCACACAATTGCATGTATTCAATTAAAATAATTTATTATGCCAAGAGTCCTACTCTAAATGCTTGTACTCCACTTGAATTTAACATAATGCAATGAATAGCTGCAAAAACATTACTATTTAACACAAATTTATTGACATGTCATAAATCAGTTCCTAAAAGTCTCTATTCTATTAACATTAATCGATATACTAATAAAAAGATATTTATTTATAGGTATTACATTAAAATACAATGAAATGTCCCTAATAGATTGTCAAATATCAATTTTCGAATGAATTACATCAATATAGCAAACATTAGGTGTGTAATCAGAGTATAATGTTAAAAAGATGTATAATTATAGGTATTACATTAAAATGCAATCAAATGTCCCTAATACATCGCCAAATATCAATTTTCGATTGAAATACAATAATATAACAAACATTAGGTGTGTAATCAGAGTATTATTTTAAAAAACCAACTCTTCAAATACAATAACAACTAACTGAATACTCACACAATTACTTGTATTTAGTTAAAATAACTTATTATGCCAAGAGTCCTACTCTAAATGCTTTTACTCCACTTGAATTTAACATAATGCAATGAATAGCTGCAAAAATATTACTATTTAACACAAATTTATTGATATGTCATAAATAAGTTCCTAAAAGTGCATATTCTCTTAAATTTATTCGATATACTGATAAAAAGACATTTATTTATAGGTATTACATTAAAATATAATGAAATATCCCTAATAGATTGCCAAATATCAATTTTCAAATAAAATATATCAATATAGCAAACATTAGGTGTGTAATCAGAGTATTTTTTTTTTTTTTTTTTTTTTTTTTTTTTTTTACCATTAAGTAATTTCTAAATTAGCTAATAAAAATAAAATAATTGAATCGTTTAATACCATATAATTAATTACATAGATTATCTTAAAAAAACAAACTTGAGATTATCAGTATCCTTTAATGGGAGGAGACGGGAGTTGCGAGACGACGCCTGGCTTCTCCTTCTTCTCCCTGCACTCTACGCCGCTCCTCTT
>KZ451982.1:3425593-3528177 GCA_002786265.1 Apostasia shenzhenica
ACCCAATCGAAAATTGATATTTAGCGATCTATTAGGGGCATTTGATTGCATTTTAATGAAATACCTATAATTACACATCTATTTGTCGCTATATCGTTCAATTTTAAGAGAATAGGCTCTTTTAGGGTCTGATTTATGCCATATCGATGAATTTGAGTTGAATAGTTATGTTTTTGCATCTATTCATTGCATTACGTTGAATTCAAGTGGAGTACAATTAGTTTTTGTTGTATTTGAAGATAATATATGCAATTTGACTTTTAAGAGAATAGGCTCTTTTAGGGTCTGATTTATGTCATATCGATGAATTTGAGTTGAATCAAGCCTTAACTCGAAATGCGAAGCCTAAATCCCGAATCTTCAAGGCCGATGCCCAAGTTTGAAACATAAAAACCAAAGCATGATGCCAGAAGGACAAAGTTCTAAGGAGAAATCGCAAAGCCTGAAGGCCGAAGCTTAAAACTTGAAGCACAAAAGCCTAAGCTCGAAGTCCAAAGGCCAAAACCCAAAGTCAGAATCCCTAAGGCCAAAACCCAAAGTCAGAATCCCTAAGGCCAAAACCCAAAGTCAGAATCCCTAAGGCCAAAACTCGAAGGACCTAGCTTGAAGCCCAAAATTCGAGGCCTTAATGCCTAAGCCCGATGCCCAAAGTTTGAAGCTCAAAACCCGGAGGCTAAAGCCCAAACCCGCAAGCACGAAATCTGTAGCTCAATGCCTGAATGCATTGCTATGCCCGAAGCCTGAATACTGAAGGAATAACCCCAAAGCTTGAAGGCCAAAACCTGAAGCCGAAAATCCCAAGCCTAGAGACTCAAGCCTGAAACTCGAAGCCTTAAGCTAATTGCCTGAAGGCTAAAGTGTTAAGTTAGAAGTATGAAGCCTAAAGGCCCAAGTCTAAAGCTTGAATCTCAATTCTCGAATGCTTTGGCCTGAAGGCTAAAGTCCATTGGCACAAGCTTGAGACCCTAGGCCTGAAGGCTTAATCCCAAAGCTTGAAGTCCAATGTCTGAATGCCAAAGCCCAAACCTCGAAGCCCAAAGATTGAAGCCCAAGCCTGTAGGACCAAGTCTGAATCCCAAAGCCTAATGGACTAAACCCAAAGGCCTAAGCCTCAAGCTAGAAGTGTAACGACCTCGGCTGTTACCCAATTTTTTTTATTCACAAATAATTCTACTATATCTTAATATAAATCTATTCTCAATATACAATTACTATATTACACCATAAATAAATATAAAATCTTAAACACAAATAATCTAAAATAATCTTCTAATTGCCTCTCACCCATGCCTCTTATACTTGTGCTAAATCTGTAAAAATATTACCAAAAATAGTGTCAGTCCACCAATAGGACTTAGTAGGAGATATCAACTAGCTATGAGCCATATAAAATATTTAATAAAATTTCATGATCATAAATTTATTATTTTGAGATTTAAAAGAATTATTATATGCGTACATAGCAACATTCATGAACTTAAATTAAATAAATATATAACATGATAGCAATAACTATGATAATTATGCGTACTTAAATTGTATAACAGAAGATATCAAATAATAATTTATAATACGAGTACTATCAAATAAATATGTATGTATATCATGAGTTTCTTATGAACAATTAGACAGTATATATGTAGAATAGATAATAACTTAGCACAATGCAAAAACTAAATATAAACAAGTATAACATGATTTGCCTAATAATTATAATATAAACATAATAACAGAATAATTATAAAAAATATGATTAACGAGTAAGTTTTTTTTTAATTAATTTTATTTTACTCTTTTGGGCCCATGATTTCTCGTACTACGCTTCAGCTGTCTTTACACATTTCGGGATCGTCATCCCACGACCCCGTAGCCTATGGCCCATAATGGCTAAAATGTGAGGTCCTTAATCAGTTTTGGGAATTTCTACCCCCTGGCCCAAAATTGCAATGGACGCCGTCGCGCCTAAATATTATATGCTCGAGCTAAGGCAGATGCGTAATCTCACATAAATCACATTTATCTTTTAATCTATTGTCGCTTTTAAAATAGTGATTATAAATTTAGTCACAAAGCAAGCTCATACACTTGCTTAAATCACATGAAAAAATTTTAGGCGAGAATATCCCAAATAGTTTACATCTAGATAAATTACATCCAGAGACTTGAATTTACAGCATAATATCAAGTAAATTCATAATTCTAAATTATGCTTAACATTCGGCTCCTTAATTTTAGCTATTAATATTTTTTTTAAATTACTAATTAAACTACCCTTAACCCTCAGAGGGATGTGTGCCCCTTTACTGACCACTTTGTCGGTGAGAGAAAAAGAGAGGGGAGTCATTATCTCGCCATCGACAGGCAGTCACTCCATCCCCTCCGTCGACATTCGACCTCTAGTAGAGTGATCCAGTGTGCATGAGAGAGAAGGGAACGGTGGTTTAGTAAATTTAAAAAATATTAATTTTAAAAGTTTTTAAAAGGACCCAGTTCATAATTATAGCAAAAGTAAGAGACCCACAAGTTAACAATTTATAATCATAAATTTGCATAATATTATGCTGTAAAATTAGAGACTTAAATATAATTTACAATTTTTTTTTTTGAATTTCATGGAATCTGGTCTACTTTAGAAACCCAGATAGTATTATCATATATTTATAATTTTTTGTCAATTTATTTATTAATATAATCAAATTAAATAATTATTATTTATTTTTAAATAATATGACATGAAAAGCTCCCTTATTATTGTGACTTGAATAAGGTAATGGGCTATTTGCAAGAGAGAGAGAGGATTTTGTGCGAGCTCTGTTTAATTAAAAATTAAAAATTTTAATTTTAATTTGAGACTACTAAATTTATTTTATTAAGATAAACATGGCATAAAAATAAGAAAAAATTTCTCATAATACATAACGCTATTACGAGTGCTTGATTATACCGGGTCCACGGACCGAACAGGCGAACCCCTTTTACCTCACTAGGCCTATAAATGGGTTGAATCTTGATCCAATCCGATCCGTGATTCGAACCGATTATCTTATGAAATGAAATAAATTTTTGACCCGCACAATTTTTTCGAAAAATCGACCCGCTCCGTTTAAGTATTGTCGGGTCGGATTCGGGTTGATACTGATCCGACCCGAAAAAAATCCGACCCAAAATTTATAAGTATAAAATTATTTTACGTATTTATATATTTATTATTTAATTGCTTATATTAATTGTTGTTTTATTTTATGAAGGTTTTGAAATGTGACTGAGGCCTATAATTATTAAAGAGACTATTGTAAGTTATTTTAAGTGCAGTAACCAGAAAGTGCGTGTATTGTGAAATGAGATAAATAGCAGCAAATATTTTTTACCGTTGAGATAAAATATTTAGTGCTAGCTTTAACAGAACTACGCTTTATTTTTTGTGTAATGTTTTCATGCAACTGTTGATTCTTTGTTTTGTAATATTGTAATATAATACTGATGTCAGTGATATGATATTTAGATGTTTATATGTTATCTCTATATTTTCTACTATAATGAATTTATATTGTAAATTTTAGTGATCAAAATTTTATTTAAAAATATGAAAATATATATACAACTAATAGTTGTAGTCATTGAAAAAATAGCATTAAATTATGTAAAAAATGTTTTGGGTCAACCCAAAATTTGATCTGAAAATTCAAATCATGGCGAGTCATGGAACAGATCTGAGTTGACCTCGATCCGATCCGATTTTTAATCCGATCTGAATATATTGGAATCGAATCCGGGTCGGGGTCAACCCGAATCCGAATCCGAATCCGATCCGGGTCGGGGTCAACCCGAATCCGAATCCGATCCATTGACAGTACCTCACTCCTTCTTCTTCGTCTTCCGTGTCAATCTGGAAACCCTATTCCCAAGTGCTTGGATTTGCGATCGCAGCTTGCTCAGGATTCGGGATTCTTTATAGGCTTGCCGCGAGGCTCGCGAACGTGCGACAGTCGGAACCACCTCATGGTAGTGTGTGGAGGGTTTCGAGGGTTTCTTGTTCTTTTCTTATGAGCTTTTAGATGTAAGATCTGTAGTCTGATTCGATCTTTCGCTTGATTGTTACAGTCTGCGCTCTTTAATTTCCACTCGTTTCTGACGGTGGTGCTTTTGGTTATATGCACGTGTACGTATATCAAGATGCAATTCCCTGCCATACTCGAGCAGAGAACTGGGTATGTCTTTGCCCGTTTCAATGAATTCCAATTCTTCTCTTATCGTTGAATAACTTTTTATAATATTATAATTTTTTTACTTTCATCTTGTAGTGCCATGAAATCTTTTACAGGGTTTTTTTCCGTGTGTCATTGAAACATCATAATGCACCTTTTAAAAATTTATTTTTCATAACAAATTTTCAGATTGGAATGATAAAAATTCTAATTTAGAACCAGCTCATGCTTTCATTTCTTAAGTAATAGATGTCATTTTACTATAGTTTTGAATTCCTGAGTAGGATGCTCCTGATTTAAGGAGCATAACGTCTGTCATGAGATCTGTTATTATCTTTAGCCACATTATGCAAGACAGTGGAATAAGGAAATAATTGCACACGTTGTGTGCAAAATTGTAACACCTCAAGTTGTTGATTAAGCACACCATATCAGAGTAACGTATAATGCTTTTTTGGAGATTTGGATTTTGTTGGGTCCTCACATTTATGTCATAGTACCATCAAATTTTTTTTTTGTCATAGCAATCAAATGACATAATTGTGTCTTATGAAAGTAGTTCAGATGCTAAACGCAAGCATTTCCTATGGAAATATTGATCGCGTAATGTATATAATTAGACTGATAAATTTTCCTAGTTTTGGAAATTATGTGCAAACAGTTGGTCCACTGTAGATATATATATTTATAAACATACTCATATATATGGATGTGTGTACATGTAAATATAAATATCAATATGTATATATTTATGTCTAATTATGTGTGTGTATAAGCACATCCCCGCACACCCCACACATATATCACATGCATAGATGTGCATTACCTAAGTGTTCTATCTAGGGCATTATGTGTGTGCTCGCATTATATTTAATTCTGTTCATGTGTTTGTGTGCCTGATTTGCACAAACAAGACTGGATGCCAACTCTTTTTCAATCTACCAATCTGTTTTTCCTAGACAAGGTTTTTTGATTATGTCAAGATCTCCTAAGCTCTCCTATGAAATGCTTTTGTGTCAGTTTGACTATAAAACTAATTTTATTTCTCAGAACAGCAGGGATGTCAAATGTGTTTGAAAGTCAAATTGATTTTCGTAAGGCTTGAAGGCAATTCACTCTGATAGGAATTTATTCCACTCTTATTTAACTCAATATATGCACATATGAACATATATAATTAGACTTTATAGATGTATTTATGTTATATTCATTATGCCTATGTGCTTTTAGTAATGTGTTAGAGAGAGAATGTTATAAGTTCAGACAACAGCTTGTATTTGTAGGATTTACATAAACCTTACATTATAATACAGATATTGCAATGGGTAGGCTACTTGCATGACATTTTTTTGAACTTCCTTTTTCTAGAAATTGTTTTTATTGGCCATCATTATCTACCATCCCAAACTTCAATAGGCAGTGCTTTCTAAGGTCATCAGTTAATGCTTATTGCCACAATTGGTGTTAAATTTTGGTTCAAGAAAAATAAGAAAGATTGTAAATAATTATATTGGATCTTCTTATATGCAGTAGAGGATGTGGTACTAAGAAAAGTATCAAATAATGGAACTAGTAAATAAAAAAAAAGGATATCAGGTATAGTTTATTTACAGGATATATATTCTAATAGTCCTCAAATTGTTTAATAAACTTGACTTGCTTCTAAGAGATAAATTTTTTATTTCGTTGCCACTAATATGAATGTTGTGGTACTTAATTACACAAATGTTCATGAAATTCTTCTTTTGTCACCTTAAAGTTCCATACTTTTCTACTATATTCGAGACATTGGCTAGTCATTCATCTGTAGCAAAATTTTTAATATCCTCTTTTTTTTTGTGTGGAAAGGTACCAAAATCTTCTTATCTTCTTATTCTTTATTCTTTATGTTTATAGAATTTCGCTAAAGAAATTTGGTAGTTATGCTAGTCCAAAGTTTAATAAACTCATTGTATGCTGCTTATTAACCTGCTTTTTATCCATCAAGTTTTTGTAATTCCTATCATGCTCATCTTTAAATCCAATTATAATTTAACATTTGTTTGATGTATTTTCATTGCAACTTGTTACATGAAAAATTGCAGGTTCTTGGTTTCTAGGGAGACGTTATTCTAGAGTTTACCTTTTGTTATGATTTGATGATGGCAAACACTTACTTAAAATGAGTCTCAAATTATAATGGAGATCTATATGTCAGCCTACATGATTTCAAACTGAAATATATTAGGCGTGAAAAAGGTGACAATGTGAAATATTTTTAATTTGAAATTAGAACACAATAATATACTTTAATTTATGTTGTGTAATGTTTTAGAGGATGCAAGCATTATCTAGAATGATTAGGCGTAAAGCATTCATAGGCTACTTTTCATACCAATCAAAAAAAAAATGTAATACTTGCTGATTAGGATTTGAATTGATGTTGTTTTATTGAGTTCTAATGCTTCTTTCGTTTAGCTAGTTTAACTTTTTTGTTTAGGTAAGCAAATTATTTTGTTTTTCATCCTAAAGAGCGGAAAGAGTCGATAAATTTTCATTGATTATTAGAATTCTTAAGTATCATTGATATAGGACCAATAGCATATTATTGAAGCTTCTAACAAAGATATCATGAGAAAAGTAAATATTACACATTTCTAAAGTATATTTCAAGTTTTGACATGTTGATCATAGAAGAAGTATCCTCATGAGCATTGTGCTATTAAATGATAGCATGCGCATAAGATTAGTTTGGTGGAGATTTAGATGCTAGAATGGATGGTTGTCTCACTAGAGTGGACTACAATATTGACAGTTGTATTAGGGATGAAGTGAGTGTGACTCCTAAATGAGATAACGTGGCTTTTTTTTGAAGCTATAAGATGGGTTTTAAGGTGGTTAGTTCATGCCCAATGTTTAATCTCTAACTGTTTTTGTGGGTAAATGTAAGCGAGTTCAAGTCATGATCATAAAGAAAGGGTAAAGGAAGACTAAGAATCATTTGGGAGGTGATCATTAGTAATGACTAATGACTCACTCACACTAACATATATCACTTTTAAAATTGAATTGGATGAAATCACTCGCTTTTATAAATCGGTTTGGCCTATGTCAAAAAATAAGAAGGGCTCATAGCAACATAATTTCTTGCTATGGAGACTGAGAGACAATGGTTTTCCTTGTGGCGAATGTCACTGGTTCGAAGGGGACACACGTGCTGCAATGGCCGAGGCTTGGGACAAAGGGTCGCGATCCTGTGAGGATGTGCTAACTCCAAAATGCCGAGACAATGGTTTACTTCTTCACATCCACTGCGTGACCCTTTGTCTCGACCATTGCGGTATGTGTGTCGCCCAGGGCATAAGGGGCATGTTAAACTCTATTGTGGTGACAATATTGTGGGGAGGATCTTGCGGAAGTCTCATTTTCCCAGAATGTTTGGTTCATGCAATTGGAAGAGTGGAGAGCTTTATGCACACTAGAATTTCTCTAGCTGAAAAAGATGTGACATTTGAATGCTTTTGCTTCCTCAACTTCATCTTACCTTAATGTCATCATTATTTCTTTTACCTTAACTGACACTTTTTCACCCCTATCACTACTTCTATCAGATGTTGACTATGTTGCTTGAGTTCTCTATATTAGTTAGGCTCATTTTATGGAATTGAAATGGGCTTTTGCCTTTTTTTGTTTTTACTTATTTATTCAGTAAATTAAAATCTCGAAGAGAGGAGATGCATTTTCTTTAATTAGATCACTGTATCCAATTCAGGTCATAGTATTGTTTCTCATTTATATGGAGCTAATTGATTTGAGTCAGATTTAGGTTAAAACTGATTCTACCTACTGATATGTATTGAATTGTCTTAGCTAGATACTCTATTACTCATTGAGAAACGATTGAACAAATTTTATAATATTATTTTTTAATTTAAAATTTTGAAAACTTAAGTATTGCCTTTAGTAATATCAAGAATATTTTACAAAGTGTAATGAAATTCAGAAAATTAAAAAAATATTTTTAAAATATGTCAACAATGTGTACTACTCATTATAGTCATATGAACTACATCTTAAATATTATAATATTATTGGCTCCTCTCTTGTAGTATTTTGATGTCAATAAACTTCAATTGTTTGATCGATCAAAGGTGACAATTTTAGGTGGTGAATCTTGTTTGATCTATCAGTGGATTGATCAAATTGATATTGATCGATCAGTGGATCGATCAAAGACAGTGGCACCCCTTTGGCTTGACCAATCAATGGTGTATTGTTAGTTGAGAATTCTGCAAGTGTTGATCAATCAACTGCGATCAAAGAAGCTGATCGATCAAACATGACCAGAAATTAATTGTTAGACTCTAATGGCTAATGGCTTGATCGATCACTTACTGCTAGTTTCCACTGTACTAACTGTTGGAGCCTCCACTATTTAAGAGGGTTGGCTGCCTCCTTGGCCTTCTTCTTGGCATTTTACATGTTAAAGAGCTCCAACTAATTCACCCACCTCTCATAACTCTCATAGATTCAAAGCGCAAATTAAGAGATGATTAAACAAGGATTCAAGGAAATTGTGCTCAAGCTCTTTCTCTTTGTTACTCTCACATTTAAGTCCAATCTTTGAAAGGAGAGTGAGTTGATTCTTTTTCTAGCATTTTTGCTTATTTCTTTTTGGATTTTCCTCCTCTTAGTGCTTACTCTACATTTTTGTAAAGATGAGAGAAATTTTGCAATAATTTGATAGATTAGGGCTTGTTGTTTACTTGTATGTGAGCAAAGCCTTAGGGGTTGATTTTTAATCATCTTGTACGGGTTTCTCTACCGGAGAATAAGGGAGTATTTGATATATAGTTGGATTGGTAGTTTGGTTGCCGTGGACTAGCCGAACCATGTTAAATATTCGTGTTCTTGCTCTACATTTTTTTATTTGCTTTAGTATGTTATTATTATTCTTATGCTAACTCATTATATTTAAATAAATTAAATTCACTAAAATTTTAATTAGGATGTCTATTCACCCCCATCTAGACCCATACCGATCTTACAAGTATGACGCATTCTATATTCATATCAAAATAGTTACTATATTTTGATATATCTGTATTCTATTTTTTTTTATTTGTCTTGTCGTCGTATTTGTTTTGTATTGTACTAATATCGTCATATCGTGTTTGTGCTTCATAAGTTGAAAATGAGTAATCCATGACTGCAACTAGTTTGAGATTAAGGTTTCATTATTTTTGTTGTTGTAATTGTTTTGTTATGTATGCATACTTGAGGTGTGACTAATTTTGGTAGCTTTGTTAGTGCTGTTAATTGTGTTTTTGGGTATGACTGGCTGAGTTGGACATATATATTTGTAATGAATTTTTTGCCTTTTTGGATTCTTCTCAGGTGTTGATTTATCTGTATCTTAATTTTTTTATGATAGGTTAAATTTAAATGGTTACTTAATTATTGGAAAGAAGCTAATAAAAAAATTTATTGGAAAGAAGCCTCACTCTATATGTTATTTCTAATTTGAGGAAATTACATACATGGCACATAAAACTACTGTATTTACTCATTAGACACCCAAACAAATTAATATTACTCACTCCATCCTGTGGTATCTATTCGTCACCTGCTGTTTGACTCAATCTAATTATCATCATATTTCCGTCAATCATGGTTATATTAGTTATCAATCATAGTTTGTTCACATAAATATTTTATAAATAAGTATTAATATTAAATTTTATTTAAAAAAACATTAGTAATATCACTTTACTGATTTGATACATAATATTAATATGTGATCTTACTAATAGTTTTCAATTATTGAATATTATTCAATGTTTATTTCGTGTTTCTAAAAATCAAATTAAAAACCATGGTTAGGTTTGACAGTTAGTGATGAATGAATACCACAATGTGGAGCTGGAAATATTAATGTGTTTAGGGTGTTTTTAGAGTAATATTTATTTATTTTAGGTGTTTAATCAGTAAATATGACACTTTTATGTGTCGTGTATATAAATCTCCCTTCAAATTTTCATATCTAATTTGCACAAACAAATTAATATATGAACTTAGGTATGTCTAAAGTTTGGCATCCTGTTGCAGGTTCCGTGGATTCTTTTGGAAGGCAGCTAGAATAGGTATTTCATTGCGGTTGTTCATAATTCCATCTATTCTTTTTCAAGCTTGAATAATATCCGACTTCTGATCCTACATGCTTGGATTTTCTTTTCAGTTAACAAGGATTTCAAAGGTTCAAAATGTCACTCTAAATAGGAATTTATCAACACGTTTTACTTGTTGAATATGTTTGATTAAAGAACCTTTTACATGTCTTCGTCTGGTGCTTGAAGCAAACTTAGAACCATTGAAACTTATGGTTATGAGCCAAGTGAAACAGTGGTGTTTACAGATTAGATGATCAAAAATGAAGAATTGACTAACTGCATTTGATCTGCAATATGGTTGACTGGGACACACTAGGTTTATAATAATTTGCTAGTGGATTATGTTGTTGAAGGGAAGACTACAATGTCTCCCTCTTCTGTTAAAATTTTACTGGTTCTCGTGTTTTGGTGTACTATTGCTGCTGGCAGGTTCTGTCGCATCTACAAAGTATAGTGTCATTATTATGCAAATGTTAGGAATTGTTTGTCATATATAATAGTATATTATCAGTATTATTCTACAAATGTCATGCTACAATTTTTGCAAAGTGTCAGCTTTAGTTATTCTAAGGCATTGTTTCCTTAATTTCATCTTCATCAGCTAGTGTCCATTTTTTTCTACTGTCATGGCTATGCTTTGTTCAAAAACATAGAAATAAGATAAGTGTCGCAGAAATGAGGATGCTAAGGTGGATGAGCGGGTATATGCGAAGAGACAAGATGAGAAATAAATATATTCGTGAGAATGTTGGAGTGGCCTCAATTGAAGATAAGCTTAGAGAGAGTCGACTTAGATGATTTGGACATATAAATCGTAAGTTGATAGAAGTTTTAGTAAAGGAAGTTAGATTATTAAATCTTGCCCATATAAAAAGAGGAATGGAAAGGCCAAAAGGACATGTCAAGAAACTACAATGAATGATATTATATATTTGAAACTAAACGAAGATTTGTTATTTGATAAAATGCAATAGAAATAAAGTATTCATGTAATCGACCTTACCCAGTGGGATAAAGGCTTAGTTTGTTGTATAGCTATGTTTTGTTGCCTGATGAAAATTTGATCAAACATGTTGATTAGCCCACAAGAGTTTCTTCACTGTCTGCTTTTCTAGAAATAACATACATAAAACAAATTTTAAGACGTGTAATTTGTTACACAAAGATATATTGTATAATACATTGAACCTTTTAGACACTAGAGAATTATCTCCACATTTACTTTCCTGTGAAATTGATCATAATATTCCGTTAGAGGTTCAATAATCAAATCAATTACTTTATAAGCCAGCAAATTTAAATACACGTGATGATTGCTTGCGCATTAGAGGATGAATTTGTTTAAGATTGAGAAATGGTCCTGCATTTTTGGAGACGCCGTGTAATCTATAGTTCCTAATTTTAGTTTAGGAAATAATTTTAACATGCAAGGTCAGGCTGCATATATGTCAATTATTCTTACCCTTTGCACTGGTAATGTAATGACTCTTGAAATACGATTTTGAGTAAGAAGTTATGGTGTAGTGTGGAGGTCACTTTAGGTTTAATTGATGGAATCTAGTTAGAACTCTGGATATTCAAAATTTACAGTTCAAAGAAGCTATTGAAAGTGAAACCAGCATTCTAAGTTTTAACTAAATCCAGGCTGGTGATCGATTCATGAACTATTGATCAATTTTGGGTCTCAGGTGATTTCCACAGAAATTGCCCAATGGTCTTCATTTTCTTGTCCTTTCAGTTTCAATATACAGTTCTGAAAGTCTTGTTATACTGTGATGCATATGGACATGAACATGCACTTAATTAGACACTAATCATGAATAATTCTTTTACATCCACATGCACACACTATCCATGCGAAGAGAGCATATTTCAGCCAAAATCTACAACCATGCTATGTTGTTTGCAAATTACATGGATTTTCATGGAGCTCTAAATTAAATTAAGATGAGACATGTAAATCAGTGAAAAGTAAACAAGAAAATGAAATTTCTTTTCAAGATTTTAAGAGAATCAGCCTAATACATGAAAAGCTAGGAATTTTGTAGGTAGTGTGATTTATTCCAATACAGACATAAATAAAATTCTCATGAGAACTTATGAGAGAATGTGATTAACATCAATAAAAGAAATATTTTATGGAAGATCAATTGCCCTTTTAAGTAGTGCGAAGGCAAATAACAAAGGCTGGATGGAAAACTTTGAAACTTGGGAACAGTGGATAATCTAAAGCACTGCTTATGTTGGGCCACAAATTTAGAGAAGAACTCTTCATTCTTCTCAATATCAAGTAGGAAATCTTCACATTAACGGCAACCTCTCTCTAGGAATGAATATGATGGGATTTTATATGCATTAGACCTCATTCTCACGTCTGAACAATGGAGTAGTGTTATGCCACATGGACATCAAATGAGAAAAATGTTTGCACATTGCTGAAACTGCGCCACTCCTCAAGATGTTAGTTGGTTTCTAAACTGTCAACGTAGAGAAATGAACTGGTAAGCTCATTCAGCTCCTGATCAGCTGTTAGTCGATTTGTCCTTTAGTCAATTTAATGAAATCAACCAATGGCTAACTGTCAAGGCAATTCTGCAACAGGTGAATTCTTCAACAATCAATTTGGAGATTGACTGTGGCATTGAAATTGATCAACAAGCACTAGATCGGCTTGTTAACATCTGTTTTGTTCCAATTCACTTTGAGGCCACCCAAAGAAGACCCAAACACAAACCTAGCCTTACAAGACGAATGGTGGGCATTCCTATCAACATAAAGTCTGAAGTATAGCTGCCCTACTAACATAGTTCCAAAACCTAAAAGAAAAACAATAATGTGTAATGATATAGTAAAACATATGATCAAGGTTGGGAGGGAAGATCATATAGATGCTTTCGGTGAAGCTGATCATTCCATCAATTTAAAACAATTTATTTTACTGTTTGTGCTGTTTATGGTGCTGCTAGTTGAGGCTTTACAATGGTTATCACTATTATCCTTCAGCAATTGTTTCTGCTTCCTTTATAATATTAAATTTCTTATTTCCAGAATCCTAAATCAGTACATGTTACAAGAATGGTCTACATACTA
Source organism: Apostasia shenzhenica (assembly GCA_002786265.1). Classification (NCBI taxonomy): domain Eukaryota; kingdom Viridiplantae; phylum Streptophyta; class Magnoliopsida; order Asparagales; family Orchidaceae; genus Apostasia; species Apostasia shenzhenica. Next base: position 3,439,038 of record KZ451982.1, read on the forward strand.
TATGTGATGAGGTTTAGGGCCCACAAATCTTGTTGTTGTTTATTTGTAGTGAATAACCAAATCTATATTCTTGTACTCATAGGTTTAGTCTGAGGAATAATTAAATACGGTCGTCTGTTTCTAAGTTGTTAATTAAACTCAAGTTTTGTGTGAGAACCAATACAACTGTCTTATTTTTTTTTAAATACTTGAAGAAATGAAACATGTCTGGGCTCAATCTCCTCCCATATATTTTTTCCTAGCACTAACAGTTATTCAAAACCTAAGGCACAAAGTGCTGGAAGTTAAACCATCAATTTAAAGTTTTATTAAGCCTCAATAAGTTTTTTAATTTAATCATTAAAAGGAAAAAAAAGACATACATTTGTAATCATTTTAAAAAGGTCTTTTAGTTAATCCTGACTGTTGAATTTTAACTCTTGATGAAACTCATTTAGGCTTGTTTGGTTAGTCTAGGACTCGGTGTTTTAGTTAGTACAAAGTTGAACAATGATTAATGATTAATTTTTAAGCTAAGGCTTTAAGCTTGAATGGTTTTTTAAAAAAGGTTTTAGGGGGAGTTTGATTCGTTGTTATCTTGGTGTTATGTTATGTAATCTAGATGTCATGACATCTAGATGTCATCATTTGACTAATAATTTCATAATCTAATAGAAGATTATTTTTAGATATCATTAAATCAAATAATTACTTTCTCTAAATAACATAACATAACATCAAGATAACATTAAACCAAACGCACTCTTAAACTTTATGTTGAAGCTCAAAATGATTTCGTGGTACCACTCTTTTTTTTTTTTAGAAGGTACCACCATATTTGGTTACTTTCTCTAGATAACATAACATAATATCAAGATAACATTAAACCAAATGCTCCCTTAAGCTGTATGTTGAAGCTCAAAATGATTTCGTGGTACTACCCTTTTTTTATATAGAAGGTACCACCATGTTTTCACATTAGATAAATCTAAGGGGGCGTTTGGTTCAGTGTTATCTCAATGTTATGTTATGTTATCTTTAGAAATTAATTGTTTGGTTTAATGACATCTTTAAATAACATTATAATTAATTACAAAAATACTATTACATGATGACATCTAGATGTCACTCCAAATTGGGCGACATCTCAAGATAACACCATCAATTTGTCATTATAATGTCAATAACTTTCAACTAAACAAAAATAATTTGGATAGCATTGATATTTTCTAATATTATAACATTGAACCAAACAAATATCTATTGATGAATAACAATGACATTTAGATAACATGACATCTAAATAACATTGATATTGAGATAACACTGAACCAAACGCCCCCTAAATTGATTTCATTAAAATGTATTCCACTTTTTAATTTTTTTTTTTTGTTTTTGCTATTTTATTCTTTTCTGCATCGCATATCCTATTATCTGCTGCTTTCTGAAGTCTGATTATGCCTCTTAATTGGTTTAGGTGAGCGTCTAAGTCCTTGGGTGGCTGTGGGGTGCTTCGCCATGGGTGTCTCCATAATTATCTTCTAAACAATTACTGGTTTCATTTGTATCTTTGTTTTATGTATTTTATTTGCCTTCTCTGATCCTAATTTTACGATGATTTTTAAGCTTTATTTCATCCATCTTCAACTCCAACCAGCTTTAAACTGCTCTGTCGAAATGGCTTATTGGTTGAATTTTTTATGAATGAATATATGTCATCATATATCATAATAAAGAAGATGTCTTTCATTTCTGATATAACTCATTTGTTTAAGGTGATTTTACATTTTGGATGAACTTTAAATGGTGAATGAAGCTAATGATTTGTTATAGCTGGGTGCTACATTGTTCAAATAGACACAGTTTCCAGTATATTTTAATATTCAATGTAAATAGAAGAATAATTGAAGATAGAAAAAAAAAAGTTTTTTTTTTCTATCTTCAGTTTTTTAATATCAATATTTTAACAATCCATTTGGCTTTATGAAGTATGATTTTTTTTTTCATCAATTTATCCAGTGCAGTGTAATTTGTATTAGCAGATAATGAAGTTACCTTTGAATTGCTCCTTTGTCTTCCAATTTTCTTCAACAGTGTTACTACTTTCCTGCTCCAGTTAAAAATTTTTTATATTATTTATTATTATTAAATTTAATTTTATATAAATAATTAAATTAATATAATTTATATAAATAAAAATATATACACATGTCATAATGATATAATTTTTTTTAGTATTCAAGAAATAGTTAAAATTTTGTGAAATTATAAAAAAATATATTATTATTTCTTTTAGTAATTAGTATAATTGATATCAATGTAGAATTTTTTTGACTATATATATATATATATTAATTAAATAGTACAATATATTTTTATATGGCATTTTAATATAGAATTTTTTTCTCTTATTTCTTCTTTTCACGTCTAAATACTCTTGCTAATGCTTCCCTTTCTTCTTTTAATGCGAAAAGGTCTGTTTCTCATCCTCTTTTTTTTAATATGACTAATTTTTTTCCTTGGTTATATGATTGGGAATGCTCACTTGTGTATTTTGTGTTTATTTTGGATTTAGTTTTTATTAATTTGAACTAATTTAATTTAAATTGAATTATTTTTGTTCAATTCAGGTCAAATCAAACTAAAATTAGGCAAATTAAGTTAGAATTGATTCAATTGAATTCAGGTATATTGTGTCTGGTTCAATTGAGGTCAATCAGGTCTTATTTGGATCTCATTTGGGGTTTAATGTAAATTGAATTTAGAATAGTTTTCTTGGGTTGATTTATAAAAGGTCAGCAAATATAAGATCAAAGTGCAATTGATCCAAAATATTTAATCAATACCAGCCCTAATATTTCGCAGGATCGGGACTCCAATGGCTGCTGGCGTTCTGTTCCTGCCGAGCGCAGCCCTCGCCTTGCCTCGCCTTGGCCGATCAAGTCGGCTTCTCCTTGTCCCACGCCGCGCACGACCAGCCGGTCCTTCCGTGCACGTCTCCGACCCTCGCGGACTCCGTGCAGCAAGACCGCCCGCCTCTTCCACGTTCGAACGCAGGTTGGTTGAAACCCTCGGCCTCCCCCCTCCTCTATAAAGCTTCAGTCATGGCCTGGTGAGAGATTATGATGATGAGTTGATATGATTTCTGAGTTTGAGTGGAGTGCACGGTTGGTGTTTCTCTTCACGAATCCGAGCAGGTGGCCACGTATTCAGGGCCGGCACAGCTGGGTCCTGTGGCTGGTGTTCTGCTGTTCTTCGGGTCCGATGCTGGTGGCGTCAATTTGGCTCTGATTCTGCGCAGGTGGCATTGAGTTCAGCTTGTTTCAGTTGGGAGTTGCAGAGTGGCTGCTTTCCTGGTGACTTGAGATTTATTGGATGTTAGAACTTTGTTTCTTCCTCTTAATATCCTTGCTAGTTTGTTTGAGCAGTGTATCTTTTTACTGATTTCCTGGTGGAGCTCAAACCATAAGAAAATGTATCAATCAGAACTTGGAATCCACTTAACAAGAAAATGTATCACGAGGTTTGATATTAAAATTTATTCACTTAATGTCTTTAGCTTGCTTGATCTGAATATTATTCATGGCCATTTATTTTGTTGAAGCAAAGATCATTCCTAAGACTACATGCTAAACAAACCTTGATGATTTCATGAATTGGCCTTGGCTTATCCTTAGTTAATAGCTCGTATTGAACCTGCCAATCTTAATATCAATACCTTGGAATATCCCTACACGTTTAAGAGTAATCAAGATTCTTATGCGTAATGGCCTATCTTTTAGAGACTTGATCAATGTTTTATTTAATTTGCTTATGTTTGCTTGCATTATTTAGAGCATCACTAAATCCTTATAATTTTCATGAAGTCCTATGCGAATGTGCGAGCTAGTATGATTAAAAGTCAACTAGTTTATTCTCCTCTTCATTTGCACTTAAATTTAAATTAAAATCCCGCCAAAAGTTCCTTTTTAGTCTATTTTCTACATTTGAAAACCTAAATATTAACATAATATTAGTAGCGTTAGGATCGTCTTAAATTGACTCTTGCGTTGCATTAATGTGGCGTCAAAGTATGTTTTGTGTGTTGCTCTTTAGTAGCATCGATCCTTATTTGATTAATCTTTAGGTTTGTGTTTAGTAGGTTATTCAATCATTTGCATTGCATTTACAAAAAAAAATCATGTCATATAGGTCTAACCATTCATATAGAAACAGTTATTTGTCTAGGGAGCAAGTAAAGCGATATAGATCTTATTATTCCCTTTATGATTATGATAGGAGTCAGAGAGATGTAGGTTAACGGAGAGACCTGAAATATTGGAATCGGCTTGATATTGTCATGACCACATTTCGGCCTCATACCGTTATGAGCCTAATTACTATCGTCCCTCTAGTAGGCAAGTAGTGGTGTTTTCACCTTGTGGTGAACATTATTACGATGCTTATGATTATTATTATGATGAGCGTGATCCCTATATTGACTATGTCGAGTATGATCCCTATAAAGAATACGAGCCTTATAGTGAGTATGGCTTCTATTGCGCACCAAGAGCTTACGATGACTTTGATCGTACTCCGAGTGTATGAGTATGCAGTGTCTCTTCTTGTGAGGGTAGAAGATTGACCGGAAAATAGCTTGTTGATTCTCAGCAGTATGAGACCCTCCTTAAGATATGTGAACAACTTAAGGAGATGAGTGATCATATCACTAGACTCGAAATTATTAGGTCTAAGAGTGCACTAGCTCGACACATATTGACTCCTCTAGCACGAGTGAGCCCAAGATCCAGCATGATGGTCGTGACTTCATTAACCCTATTGTTAATGGAGTTAATGATCTTAGGAATGACACTTTTGATCTAATGGTAGCTATACTGTCTTTCCCAGAGGTTGAAGATGAATTAATACTTGAGCCCTAGGAATTTGATCTTACAAAGAACTCGGAGGTAGCTTGTTGTGAAATCTGTCTAGTCTCTAGTGAGATTGATTTACCCATTTCTGTAGACATGTCCACCTTGGATTACAATACTTGTTATTCAAATCCATTATTCGAGTTTGACGTCCTTGAGAGTGGTGATTCTGACTCCTTCCATAGAGGGAGATGATAAGCCATTACCTGGATCCCAGGAGTAAGACCTGCGGAGTCCATTGAAGTGCCTTGCTTTGATGTTTACCATGTCCATAGTGAGGTTATTTCTTCACGACTCTTGATATACTTGAAAGAACTAATGCTGAGCCTGAGGTGTATCCTGCCTCATTAATTCCCACTTCTGATGAATATGTTCCTGAGTTTGCTTGTTATACCTACTCATTACTTAGCAGTGATACTATGGATATTTGTGGGGATATGTTTTTTTTGCTTTAGTGTCAAGTTTAGATCAACCTTTAATGATGGAAGATGTAGAGCCTTTGGATTTCATCATTCTAGATGATGAAGATAAAGATCTCTATTCGATACTATCAAATATATTGGAACAAGAAGGCTCTTTTAAGCGTGATATTTGTACATCCATTTTGTTCCAAAGACAAAAAATTACCTTTATCTTGTTTATATTTGTTCTTCCTTCTTTAAAGAAGGGTGAATACTATTGTTGGCGTCCCCACTTCGCGATAAATTTTCTATAAGCTGCGAGTGTAGTTCGCTTAGGAGATTTATTCGATAATGGTTTTCTTCAAAATCTGTGTTAAGTTAGTTGTGCTTCTAGAGTAGTGTCGAGAAATTGAGTTGTGTCTAGTTCACTTTCAGCTTGTTTGTTAGGTTGTTGATTGCATTTGTTATACTAGATTATTGGCTTGTGTATAGTGAGTTTGCATCATTTAGCTTATTATATGCATATTTACATAAGGAGATTAGGCTAAAGTTAACTTTAAATTATGCTTATATTGCAAATTCACATAAAAAAGTAGTGAAAATTTTTAGGAGATTATGTGGTCTATGTAAATTTAGTCAAGCTTATTGCAAGTAAGATAGAATTTATCGAGTACTTAGGAAGATTATCTCACGTGCATGTGAACTTGAATTTTTTGAATCATGGGATTAGTCTAATTTTTGATTAGCCGGCTTATTCTACTTTTTGATTAACTTTCTAAGTCACTTCATGAGTGTCAATTCTCTTGTTCTTCATTACTCCATTTTTCTTCCATTACCACCACTATTTCTATCTTTTATTTAGAAGCCCTCTATTCCCAGTGAACCAATGATAGCCTATCGGATTGCAGCTACTCTTCCTTTTAAGTTTTCTGTACTACCGTCACGGGAGTGCACCAGATGATATTATTATATTCAGATTGCTCTCACTTTGATGGAGTGATATATAGGTTATTTTCGGTTGGATGAGCTTGCTATATGGCTTCACGAGCTATTGGTTTCATCTTTTGCTTCAGGAGCACACTGGGACCAATATTCGACAAAGTCAAATTTTTTCGAAGCAGGGGAGATTGATGCAGGGGAATTTCAGTCATTAACAAGCGTGTTGACATAGTGTTTATGTCTGAGCAAAGATTGACCCATTCTTTAGTTTTTTTTTTACCTTTTTGGGTCGAACATATGTATTTTATTTATGAGTCAGTCAGACTGTTTATATGGGTGGTAATGCCTACTTTTGTGTCTTTATTTATTTTGAGTTTTGTTTTAGTTAATTTGGGCTAATTTGATCTAAATTGAATTATTTATGTTCAATTTAGGTTAAATCAAATTTAATTGCACTCTGGTATATTGAGTCTCATATGTGTTTAATATAGATTAACTTGAACTTAGAATAGTTATCTTGGGTTGATTTATAAAAGATCAGCAAATGAAAGACGAAAGTACAATTGATCCAAAATATCTAATAAAAGCCAACCCTAATATTTTGCTGGATCGGGACTCCAATGCTGTTGGTGTTTTGTTCTTGTTGAGCACAATCGATCAAGTCAGCCTCTTGTTTTTGACCTATTGGTTGGATCGAATTCGATTAGGACGGAGTTAGGATTGAGTTCGATTCAATTTTGATTGTTTTAGATCGACCGAAGAGTACAACGATTGTTTTTGACCTATTCTATGATCGAGCTGAGGTGAAATTTGGAGACTAGCTTAGTTTTGTGAGGATGGTCAACTGTTAGCTTTGGTTGACCAAGTTGGCCAATGACAGTAACCATTCATCCATCCTATTTAGATTGATTTTTTATAGCCTTCAGTATTTTGGCTATGAATTTCTCTATAAATCTTCGATTGACAATGTTTTTTGTGTTGGAATGTAAGCTTCAAGAACTTTTCAATGGTGTATAATTGAATGGATTTTGATCATCGGACTGATACCAAAATTGATTTTAAAGTGATTCTATTTTTCTATTTTTGAGCTAGTCATTTTATATACCTATTTTGGGGGTTTTTGCTTGTTTGTTGAGGTTTTAAAACGTCTATAAATATGCCTCGTCCCCTTCATCTGAGATATGATGAAAAGCAAAGAGCTTTCATATGAGATTATTTTTGTGCTATTCTAAGTGATTCTAAGGCATAACTATGATCAATTGCTCAAGTACTTCAAGGATGATCCTTCTTTTAATACTTGATGTATTCTAAGGTTGATCATAGGTGAGATTATTTTGTATTTATGTATTGTATTCCATCTCTTTCCTTTGTTTTAATGTGTGGGGAACAAGTGTTCTGTGTGGGCGAGTTCTTCTATATGAGAAATGCTTGCTTTGTGTAGATATGTTCTGTTGTGTGAGGGACGAGTTGCTCTGTGTGGGCGTGTTCTTCTATGTGGGGAAGGAGTTGCTTGGTGTGAGCTATTATTGGAGAGGAGGAAGGTTGGAAAGTAGTGGTGCAAAGTGGTTCTCAGTCCATCTGAGTGATATTCTTAATGAGGTTTTCTTTATTGCCGTTGGAGTGTGGATGTAGGCATTGGATGTGCTGAACCACATATGTCGTGATGTACTTTTCTGGATGAGCTGAACCACATATATCGTGATGTACTTTTTTTGGATACTGTCATTTATCTTATTTCTGCTTGCCATACTTTCTTGTTTACTAATGTGTTCTAACTTAATGTGAATAGTTTTAAATCCTACATTCTGTCTGTTCACCCCCTCTAAAGGAAACCAACGATTTTATGAGAAGATTGTACATGCTTCTTCGCCTTTCGACTAAAGGAGTGTTTCGTCATAGTGAATTATTAGATTGGGCTGAGGTGGATGTAGACTTGAGTTATGTCGATCCATATTATATCTTGATAAATTCTGCTTGTATATTCATTTCGTTACTAACTTGTTTACTCACGTGAAACCATGTAATCCTAAAGTCTTGAGGCAAAGAGCTACTCTATATGAGTGACAGCAATCTTGTTGTTGAAGCATATTGTAATGTTGATTATGTAGAATCTATGATTGACAAAAGAATTACTACTGATTTTTGTATATTTGTCATTGAAAATTTAATAATTTGGAAAAACAAAAGCAAAATGTGGTTGTCAGATTTAGCATTGGAGGTTGAGTATAGAGATATTGCTTGATGATATGGATCTTTTTGGGAGATTTTGGTTTTCAGGTCAATTGATCAATGGTTTCACATTGGGAAAATAAGGCAGTTATCTATATTGCCAACAATCTTATGTTTCAAAGGGCTAAGCATATTGAGGTTGATTGTTATTTCATTAGAGATTGTATACTCACCAAAAAGATTGTCATTTCATTAGAGATTCTTTGCACACAAAAAGGATTTTTACTCATGTTAGTTGCATGGAGCGGCTTACTAATATTCTAAGAAACCCTTAGGTCATTTGAGTTTTTCTTACTTTGCAACAACCTAGAGTTATATGATATCTATGCTTCAACTTATGGTGGGAGTGTTAGAAGAGTAGTTTTTTATTTATACTGGACTACTTTTGTTATTTTATTCATTCTCAACATATTTGTGCTTAGTGAAGGTTTCAAAAAATAAAGTTTCTATTATTCTAACATTTCTGAAAACAGGTCTATGATGCTCAATGAATCTGATACTGGAAGAAATGATACGGTTGTGTTTCAGGGTCAGTTAGAAGAATTATTCAACAATCTTAAAACGATGGTTGACAGGGGCCAAAAACAGGATGCATTATATATTCTTCAAGCAAATTATGAAATCGCGAAAGAACAGGTGGATGATGGACTTAAAGGAATAGAGCAGGCTGCTATATTAGACATCCTGTCCTTGGGGTACATGCTTGTCGGCGATTTCAAGATTGTTGAGCATCTATTGGAGTTGGTAATGTAGCTGCACTAGATATAGACTATTGCACTTACATAATGTACTATTGCATTTTCAGTGTGTCAAACTGTATTCTTTGTTTAGATATATTATTGTTTGGGTTATTAAAATGTTAAAACTATTGCAGATCCTTGTAGTGTCTAATGATAAAGTAGACTTAAAAATGTGCTATAAGGAACAACAACAACAATGATGAAGATGACGATAACAACAATAACAATAAGTTATAATCCCAAACTACTTGGAGTCTGCTACATGGATTTACCTTTTCCACTCAGCTTTATGTTATTTAAAGCACATTAACATTAATTGCTATGATATAGACTGTGGTTTTTCTCTTGTTTAAAATTATGTTAATGTTGTCCCTAGCTTGTGTGTTATATTTTTGCAGATGTTAGTGTGAATTTATGCAAAATTGAGACTATATCCAGAGGTTGCTCTTTCTGCTGTTGTTGTAGCTGTTTAACATTTTTAGAAATATTGACTTCTGTACGTCTCTTCTTGATTAAAGACTAGAGTTTCCCTTTGTAATAACAGCTGATGGAGATAGTAAGTGCCTTAAAAGATGAGCAGACACTCCTGGACTCGATATTAGTTCATATGGGAAGCATGTATTTGACAATGAGGAAGTTTGAAGATGCTGCAATTACGTATGATAGATGCCTGAAGATTATAGAGAAGGAATTTGGTAAGTGGTTTTCAGGTTTTTCTGCAAATACTGCATTTAAAGTTTTGTAGGGTGTTTGTGGGTTTACTTAAAAATTAATATGTTGTGGAAAATTGGCCTATGTTTGTCATATAATTATCACATTGCGATTTATGAAAGTAAATCTTTCCATGGCAGCTTTTTTTAATCTATTGCTAACTTTTCCTTTTTTTACCTTTCTGAGTATCAATTTGTATGAACTTATTTCATGGAGAATTGCATAAAGATGGCTTCTTAGTAGCTACTTTACTGCTTTTGGGAGAAGAATTGTTGGAGACTTGAGGGACATAGTATTGAGCAATCATAGTGAAGTGACTGCTTGGAGGTAAAATGAATTAGAGGAGTGGAAAATCTATTTTAGCCTGAGGTGGCAACAAAGGTGGTGTTTTTTTTTTTTTGATGAAGGTGTTGGTGTTGGTAATGGATGAGGACAAGGTTGTTAATATAAAAAAAGGTTGCAGGCAAGGCTGCTAACCTCTGTTTTTTCGAACATGATCTAGGATCTTACTTTTTTTGATGTTTTTGTTGAGATATTCTCTGCCTGATAGAACCATTGCATCTCATGAAAGATACTGGATGAAGTCTATATGATAGGGATGATTAGGGACAAAAAAGGGATGAATGTGAATTTGGAGAATATAATTGTTTATTGGTCCTTTTCTATTCTTATTATTACACAATCATTTCAAGCCAAGAAAACTTGTTAGATATTTAATGGTTTTCTCTATTTCAACATCATCAACTCTAACGCTTAGGTTCAGTGTTATTGATTTAATTAACAAAAATATTAATTGAATAATTTATAATGTCCTATGACCTAGATGTAGAAATGTTGTCTGTTTTAATTATAGGGAAGTATGCGATTTGAGGTGCTACTCAAAAAGTCACCCATTCTAGTACATTCTAGCTCAAGCATGCTTAAGTCCCCAAAAAATGTTTCTAAATCTTAAAGTTATGTTATTAGTTTATAGCTCTGAACTCTCCTTTATTTTCGATGTGGGACAATTCATTCTTGTGTTTCTCTTAGACTTAAAAGCTTGCTAGGAGTCCCTACCCCTTTATGATTCTAGAAGCCTGTTAGGAGTTTCTTTACTCTGCCTTCTTCAGTCCTAGTTTCTCTAGGCTACTTCTCGCCGTCTTCAGCTATGAGCATTACAGGCTCTTCAGCTCTCGCTTGGTTCATCCTTAAACCATATCGTATTGTAGGTGGTTAGCTCTAATATCATATTGTATCATCTTATGATCTACATATAGAGGTATTGTCTGTTTTGATTTTAGAGAATTGTATGACTTGAGATATTTTTTAAAAGGTAACCATTCTGGTGCTATTCTAACTCTAGTATGCTTAAATATGAAGTTCACATCACCAGGCCCAGTTTTACTCCCAAAAATGCCTTTACATCTTAAGGTCACGTTATTATTTGCCTAGGAATTTCTCTAATCCTCACCCTCTTCGGATTGAGTCACTACAGGCTACTCCTCTCCTTCTTCGATTGCAGGCATCACATAATGGTATGAGGCAGAAGTAAAAATTATATTATATATATAAACCAGTAAATTTAAATGAAAATGTATTTAAATTAAGCACAAAATATTTTCATAACGCTTGTTATATGATAAATAAGATTTAAAATTGCGCAAAATAAATTATTTTAAAAGTAAAATTAAATTGAATCATTTGATAAATAAATATTTATCAATTAGATTAAGACATATCGGTGAAATTTAAAAAATCAAATTTTAGGTTCAGAATAAGATAGGGATTTCCTCACTTTTAAAAAATAATAATATAAATCTCAAACAAATAATTAGGTCAATTAGATGATAGATCAAATCGATAAATTAAATCAAGCAAATATTTTTATAAGATTCAAGTAGTAATAGTTGAATTACAAATAAAATTATTACTCTGGCTGAAATTAATTGACTCGAAGCCAACCTAGATGAAATTGAAGCTTCAGGTGCAAGTAGATTGAGTTGAAATCAGCTATAACTCTGGAAGCTAGCCGACTAAACATGGAGGCTCGGGTGGAGTAGCAAGCTAGTATGGGTAGCTTGCTCTCGGTGAGAACAAGAGTGGCTTGCATGCCTTTTGGTACTGCTGCACGTGGACCTGCGAGCTCAAGTGGACGAGCTAGTGTGGGTGGGTTGGAGTGGTGCAGAAGAGACCGGAGCGGAGTTAGGCTTGAGATCTAAACAAAATCGATGCAACTAGGCGACTGAGCTGGCCTTATGGCGAACAAAGCTGTGTGGAAGGTAGTAGGCTCGCATGAGAGTCACCGACTTGCACGCAGGATCTTTTGCTGTTATAATTTGTTTAGCTATACGCGAGTTGCTTAGCTCGCATGCATTTGCTCGCGTGTGGCTTGCTTAGTCCGTGCACGGGCTATGTCGCCACTGCAATCTGTTCGTGGTTTCTGTTGTGAGTCGATATTGTGGAGGTGGGGAGGTCGTTGGAAGATTTAATATGATGACCGAGGAGATAATGGAGTAGGGTTTGAGGGGAAAAGACAAGAAAGTATATATATTTTATTTACTTTGATAACTAGGCTAATTCAAGAATTTTCACTTAAGGCTAACCCATATCTTTTTCTTCACCAAAATTTAACAACTAAGCACGCAACCAATTTCCATTCATCAACTCTCCAATTTTCTTGTAATGTAAGCCAACCTCTTTATTTAGAGATCCCACGATAAAATTTGAAAATGTGATAATAACTACTAAAAACAAAATATCAAATAAACATAGAACAAATATGGAACTCATTATATTACAAAAAACATAAAACCAAGTCTAAATATGACATCTCTCCAATTCTTTCTTTGCAATGCAAAATCCCCTATCAATCAACAACGCCTAAATATGGAATCATGAAATTCAATTTGCACAAAATTTATGGTGACCTTCCATCAATCAAGGTAGTGCGATCTTATCTTAGCTGCCAGATTTGATGCTAGTCCATAATCCCTCCACATACTCTCTTCTTGTTTTGTGCCGAGTTGTTTCATGGGTTGATTTCGTGCTTGGATAGTTTGGTGGGTGCTAATGTGGTCAAGTCATCTTAACATTGAAGTCAATCTAAATTCTTTGGCACATGTTGACTTGTGTGATGTGCTGTTCTCTTATCCCATTTAATTGGATTGATAAGTATAAATTTCACAGGACAAGACAGCCTGTTTCTCATTACACCACTTTTGGGAAGGGCCAAAGTCTTCAAATTAATTGGACGGGCCACTAAAGCCATGGCTATTTATGACCAGGCTATCTACATTTTGGAAAAGAATAGAGGAATGGATAGCGATGAACTGGTGATTCCGCTGTTTTGTCTTGGTGATCTCTGCATTAGTGAAGGGAAGGCATTAGAGGCAGAGTCTTGCTTTAGCAGGTCAGACTTTTCCATGCATCTTTTCTCCATGTGCAAACCAGTCGATTTCTTTTTTCTTTTCATTATTTTTTTGCTAGCATCACTGAAAATATGTGAAATATGTACTTATTGTGATATCTTGAGGTAAATTTTATAATCTTCTTTGATTTTTGTAGCATATTTATTTTCCTTATTTATTAGAAGTAAGATTATGTAATTTTCCTAGTTGTCAATTAAAAGATCTGTAAGTTCATAACTTGTGATTTTTGTACCCTGAATTTAGTAACTCGAACATGGCTTCTGTTTACTGATATTTTTGAGATACATGGATAAAATAAGAGTAAATTTTTCCATGATTATTTGAATTCTAACTAATAATCCTTAAAGTTATATTATTAATGCAGTTTAGTAAGCCGTACGACAATATAAATATTGTGAATGATTACATGAATTCATAGTACATGAAGGAGGAAAGTGTCAACATAGAAGTGGAAGGACAAGTGTCAACAGATAACTGTTGTGAGTGATTACATGCATTCATAGTATGTGAATAAGTGTGTCAATATAGAAGTGTGAGGACTCGTGATATCCTCAATTTGTGAAGAAATGTGTCTTGGCATATGAAATCATGTAGGACTGATTGTGTTACAAAGAGAACTATCTGAGGGTAGCTCTTTTGTAAATATGCATGCACGTGTATAAGAGACAGTCTAAACTTTTACTCTAAATACATTCTCTACTCAAATGTTATTTTACCTGTATGTCCCATTTGGTCTTCCGATGTGAATTGGACCATTGAAAATTTGAAATTCATTATGACACTATATTGCTTGATTATTTTTCTTACAATAATGGCATGGGTTTGACGTAAGGTGTAGCCCATATATTGTATGAGAACTGTATATATTGAACTTAAGTTTGGAATAAGGTATGCTACTAGAGCATAAGCTGCGTGGCATTTGAACTTCATTTCTGAGTGTAGGTCTTTTTTTTGTATGTATGTTACTGCCTCTTAAGTTATGGTAATACCTTTTAACATTTACTCTAGCCGTGAAGCCCACTTACCAACTTGGACCAATGTAATTTAAAAGGGAGAAGGCGACTTTAATGGGGGGCTAAGTGGCTAGGTGGGCTTGATTGTCTTATAGCTGACTTTAGAGAAGCGTAGAAATATTATAGCAATGATAGATTTCTCGAGTAGAGGCAGTTAAGGAGAATCAACTAGGGAATCGGTTTCACTTTGCTAGTTTAAATTAGTAAAGTCGCATGCATCCCATTTCAACAAAATTGAAAATCAATTTCATTTTGCTAGTTTAAGTCAGTAAAGTTGCATGCATCCCACATCAACAAAATTGAAACCTAATTAAAAGCATAAATTGACATGTGAGTCTATCATGAAATTCGCATAATATGTTTAGACTTATTTACAGCTAATTAATATATTTAAGCCTACTTATAATGGGAACCCGAGTTTAAGGACCCAAATGTAATATAATTAACATTATTTTAACTGAATTATTGTAAATTGGAACTAATTGTTTGAATGAAAGAAAAGGCTCACACATGTATGTTGGTACTATAGCTTGCTCTAGTATCTGCAAGCTCCAGCGACTGTGAGAGTGGGCATTTTGCAAATTCTTGCTTTGGATTCAAGCTGAAAGTAGCTGATTTCAGTGGTCAAGCTTGAAAAAAAAGGTTGAAATAACTCATAACCTGAGGGGTACACCGTTCCCAGATCATGTTGTGCTACACACTATTTGATGAGGCTCAACTGAAAATTGTAACCATAAACTTGATGTGACATCTTATTTTAATTACTTATTTGAGTTGTGATTATGCAGCCTGAAGTGGATAATTAATAATTGAAAATAGCAAACAATTGGAAAAATTTCCTGGAGTTTACCATGTCATCATGTTGCTATTTTCTTTAATGTCCTTTGCTCCTTTCGTTTTACTGTTTTTCTAGAATATTGAGCATATACAAAAAAATTTATGGAGAGACTGATGGAAGGGTTGGAATAGCTATGTCTTCTTTGGCTCATGCGATGTGTGCAAAAGGTATTTTATTGTCACAATAAAATCATGAATACCTAATGCTCATTTGTCATAACTTGCTGTTTACCTTAACCTCAGCTAATTTTTCAGGAAACGTAGAGGAGGCAGTAACTCTTTATAGAAGTGGGCTTCAGGTTATATATGATTCAAATTATTTGAATTTAGACGATGAATTTCTGGAGAAAATGAGGATTGATTTGGCAGAATTGCTTCATGCCATAGGAAGGTATGTTTTGTTTCTTAGTTTTGTTCTTATAAACAAGATTAATTGACACAGCCTTTGATCTCAAATCCTCGGTGTTAGGATCATTCTCTTATATAAACGTACATTACACAGCAAACCTTGAATTTATCCGTTCTATTCCTGTGTAAATCCATGTTTATAAGGTAGTTTTATTTGTGCATTCTGGCTTTCTTATCCCCAAAATTTGAAATTTACAATCAGGAATCCTGTTTGTGCACAATAATTGTGACTTTGATCATCAGCATGAATTATCATAGTTCACTTGCTAAATAACATTATGTTCGGACTTCCAGAAAAAATTAACTTTTCGTAATAGCAGTGCTTATTGTACATTTATTGGTTGTTTAGCTGAATATTGACCAGAGTCTGTGTTAACAATAACTTGACCATAAACAGTTCTTTTAATCTTCACATTTGTAGTTGACATACTCAGGGCACAGGAGGGGAGAGAAATACTTCAGGAGTGTATTCTCATCAGTGAAAAGTACAATGGGCTTGAGCATCCAAATACAGTGAATCATATTCTGAATCTTGCCACCTCATATTTTCAGTCGAAAGATTTTGGTGAGGCAGAGCACTTGTTGAGGAGATGCCTGCAAATTATGGCAAAGACGAAAGAGAAAGATGATCAATCAATCAGTGTTCCGATGCTGCACCTTGCTGTTACCCTGTACCATTTAAAAGATGATGAAGAAGCTGAGAAGCTTGCTCTGGAAGTGGTTCGTACTCGTGAGAAAGCGTTTGGAAAAGAATCACTTCCAGTAGGTGAGATTTACATTTCATATATGGGCCCTGATAATTTATATAGCCTCCTTGTTTATGTATGCTTGCGATTAGATCAGGAAAGGCAAAGAAGAAGCAGAAATAGAAGCAAGGGCTAGAATCAGGGAAAGATGAAGAAGAAGCCACTCGAGAGAAAAGGAAGAAAGAGAGAGATAAATTTTTTTTATTCAATTCATCGAAGTCTACAAAATACTAAAATTCAATGCTACAGACAGAGTTGCCATAAATAGAATGGATATATAACCAAGCATGCCAAAAACGAAAAGTTTGTTACATTTCCAAAGTGAGTTTTCCTACATATGGTTGACTTAATCCCAAACTACTTTAGGTCCATCCAGCTTTGTTTAAATCAATGCTTTCTGTGAGTTCAAGTAAAAAATCTGTCAATACAGGTGACAAGTTAGTTGTTAACCTACTTTAGCCCTCCACCTTTTGGATTTGGATAGGGTATACATGAATAATGAATAAACTGGAGAACACAGTTAAAATTTCAACCATGGTGGGGACACAGATCAACATTGAATTAAATGGTTAGGTTGATGTCATGTACTGAATCAAAATTCAAATTAAATTAATTAGAGCTATTGGAGATTTTCTTATTAGATCTATTTAGATTTTATTTAATTTAATTTGATTCAGAGCAGATTTGGGAGATTTGAAGACGCTTCATATTTGGAGTTAATTTTATTTTATTATAATAGAATTAATTTCATATTTGTTTTCATTTATTTGACATTTTATTTCCTGCATTTAATATTGTGTTTTTAAATTTCTTCATGAGATTTCTCTATATAAAGAGGTCGCCTTGCATTGTAATAATAAGTAATATTTGATGAATGAAATTATGTTTTCTCAAAATCTAGATTCAGGTTAAAGGGTCAATCTTCCGGTGATGGGAAGGGTAGAGTTAACCTTTGGTGAGAATCCTCAAATTAACCTAGTTATCCACTTTTCAAAATAAGAATCTCCTCCATCAGTTGCTCTCTCTCTCTGGATCATCTCTGAGCGCCTCCAGCACTTTGCGAACTCTCCCACCTTCGAAGTTTGCTCGCGTCAGATGTGCTGCCTCCTCGTTCCCGCCTCTGACACGCGCCCACTTCTGTTGCATGCTGCCTCGCCCACCAGTGCAAGGCGACTCCTCACTTTCTTCGGTGCTCAGCTCGCTACTTTACCCGAGAAACGTGCCATTCGAGTACATCGATTCGAGCCACCTGCCTCACCTGCGTCGCTGCTAGAACTTATCTACTACTTGAATTTTTTTTGTTAAGATATAATTTCTTTTCTAAATCAAATTAATCTGATTATTTGATTTCAATATAAAATTATTTTCTTGACTTTAATTATTTATTTGGCTCTAATTATGCGGCACGATATTTATGTGATAATTACTGTAAGATTTAAGTGTAAGACATCTGTCTTAAATTCCAAAATTGCTGATCTGATTTATTGAATTTAAATTGACACCCTAATCTAATTTGATAAATTCTTATTTATCAGATGATTTAGTTTTATTTTAATTTTAAAAATATTTTTAATTTATGAAATTTAAGAATCTTATTTATCATATAATTTATTTAGAAAGTATTTTACACTTAATTAAAATAATTTGTTAATTAATTTTGTTGATTATAAATTTAATTATTATTTTTTTAATTTTTGCCCCTGCATCATCTCATGTAACAAGAAGTATTTAAATGCTACCAAAGTAAATATTTGGCTGTCAACGTGCTGTCATTCTTCAAGTGTAGCAAGTTTCATTTGTCATTTGCTTGCCTTTTAAAGTTGTACAATCAGAGTCTCCCTCATATTTTCTTTGTTCATTAAAATATGATCTGGTTTATGTATAAACCGGCAGCAGCTGATTGTTAGCAAATTTAATTATAGTACTAATTAACATCCACTTTACAGGTTGATCTGGTTTTCGAATCAGAATTTTTTTTTTATTTCTTCGTGCTCTGCCACCATTATGGAACATGCTTAAATTGTTCTCTTTTATCCTTATATTGTTTTGGATTTAGAATCAGAAAAATTTTCATCTCTTTTGTTCTTAGCCTTCATTATGGAACGTGCTAATATGTTTTTCGTTTGTGTTTGTGTATAAAAACTGGCACTGATGATGAAATACTTTTTTTGGTGGTTTGACAGGTGAAGCTCTTGATTGCTTGGTCTCAATTCAGAGCAGATTAGGGAAGAATGATGGGAATATTTTAGCTACGCTGAAGAGAATTTTGAGCATTCAAGAGAATGAGTTGGGTCGTGAAACTGAGGAATTGCTGACAACTTTGAAAAAGATAATCTTTTATGTGGATAAAATCGGTCTTAAGGATGAGAAACCGCCTCTCCAGAGGAGGTTACAATTGCTAAACGCCAAATTCAAGCAGAGGGCTCCTGTGTAACAGGTTAGTTAATTCTTCTTCTTCTTTTTAGCATAATCTTTTCTTTTTCTGGCTCGACCTATTGTTAATAATAATAATAATGAATTAGTTTTTTTATCACATCTTACATAAACTTCGTGACAAAGAGTGCAATTAATTGTTTTCATAAAAAAAGTGCAATTAATTTTTTGAATAATTTTAGTGTCTTTAAAATGTTGAGAACGACTAAAACATTTTATCAAGCACTTTATGTGCAAGCAAACTTATGCAAACTTTATTAAATGGAGGATTGTTTTATGAATTTTATACTAAATATCATGCAAACTTAGCTAATGTGAATGGATTTAGTGCTAAAGGCAATGCAAAATATAGCTTCATATATTTGTTAGAAGAAGAATTAGGAATGAAATAAACCCTAAGCAAGTTCAAAGCAATAAACATAGAGTTGAATCAATTTTGAGTGTAAGAATGTAATAATAGCAATATTCATCCATAAAAGAGAAGGTATCAAAATGGAACATTAAAATACTTGGCCCCGTTTGATTGGAAGTTAAAAATTAAATGGTAATTTAGCATATCACATCACACGTAAAATTTAATATTAAAAATTAATTTTATTTCACATCCTACATATATTATTAAAATAATAACTAACTTATATCACATCTCTCACATATTCCGACATAATAACTAATTTTATATTACATCCCTCATATATCTTAATATAATAACTAACTTTATTTCTCATCATTCATAATTTTTAATAAAAAATATCTTTATTCAGGTTTAATTTTGAATTTGTTAAATTAAACCTTACAAATAAACATACTTTTTTAGAGATTAATAAAAAAATCATAAAACAAATCAAAGACTAATCTAATCTAACATGGTAGGTATTAAGATTCAAATCACAAATAAAGAGGTATGAACAAAGGAAAATCCAAATAGCATGTGGTTTTAGGATGGAGAAGAGAGATGCAATCCAAAGAGAGATAAATAGAGTAAGAAAATTGAATCCAATCTGGTGGTGGTGGCTCCGACTCGGTGGCGGCTGTAGCAGTTTGCAGTGGTGGCAACCAAAGACGGCGGTGGTGGCGGAATGGCATGGCGGTGGCAGCGGGGAGGTCAATGACACCAAGCTCCGAGGGGGAAGGGAGGGGCGGCAATTACACGGCAACTCTAAATTAGGATTTTGTCCGTCAATACTTTCTTTCCAATAAATCCTGTTGATAAAGCTCTGTGTAGCTATAAATAGGAAAACCCTAATGATTTGGGCTACTTGATTTAGATATTTTATTCTAATGACTTAAATTAATTAAAGGTTATTTGAGGCTGTCATGTAATGGGCCCATAAACTCCTCTTAGGGATAAAGTCTATGCTCTCGCAAAAATATTCCCTCAATGAGGCTTACATAATTCTCCAAAGTGAAAAAAAAAAACTCAAAATACATTTCTCATCCCAGTCCCTCATATAAATACATATGTCTCTTTCTCACATACAAGATCTCCAAAATTTACAAATATTGAACTATAAATTAGTGTAAAAAATGCACATCGTAGAGTGTGAAAATAAATTACAAGGGAGGAAAAATAAAAAAAAATGTTCAAGAAGTTAGTGAAGTCAACCCTCGATTTAGGTTGGTGGGCATCATCAAAATTAGTATCTTGGATTTTTTTTTAAAGAAATTAGCATCTAGGGTGCACTTGCACTTTAATATAAAAGATTTACTTTAATTTCATATTGAACATCATGATTTTCACGGTTCCGACTGTTTGTCCGGTTTTTTCGGTTCACATCAGTTTAACTTGGTTGGGTTTATTGAAAAATCGGACCAGGCTAGCAATCGGTTCCCAATCAAACCGGTCAAACCGGCCGGTCCGGTTCAGTTAGACGTCGGTTCGACTTTAATTGACGTCGGTCTGGTTCGATTAGATGTCGGGGCGGGTATCATTGACTCATACCTGAACCTGCCCTATTTCATAATAGGACAGGGCGGTTGCGAGTTGCGGATGAAATTTGAGTATTCATATCCGTCCCATTAAAGGCGGGTTGGGGAGGTTTAATCGGGTACGAATATAAATTGTCACCCCTAGTTGATTTTGGCCTACTGTGGAATCGTTTTTAAAACTTTTTTAAGCAAATTTTCAGTTAAAACATCTCTTGCAATAACTCAAAAGTAAAACTGAATCTTTTTATGGTTTCAACTTTCACGTATGGGTGTTAATACGGATTGAAGATCGAAAATTGAATGGATTTTAGATTGAGTCGATCTAAACGAGACGACTAACGAGCCAAAAGTTCGGCTTGGTAATGATTTCAAGCTGATTTTAAGCCGGGTTACGCTCCGCTCGATCCAGCTCAAAATCTGCTCGAAATAAAATATATTTTATATTATAATACATATATAATATATGTATATATAAAATATGATAAAAGATTTAGTAATAGTTATTATTATTATTATTATTATTTGAATAAACATGTCATTTTAATATAAGAAATGATCAAAATAATGTGTACATGAAACAAACCATTTTCTTTTTTTGAAATGTAGAAAAAATGGTGAAATGATTCAATATTCCTGGGAACTACAAGTCATGCGATATTCTGATACCCAAATGAGAGAAATAGGTACTACGTCAACTAATTTGGAAAAAAACTAATAAAGAATGTCCCTTGTATCTCAAGAACTTACATGTAATTTACCCATTAAAAATGTTAACAACGATTATGAAAAATTCTAAGTCAGTAACAAGCATCAAATAAATGAGATTATCAATATCAATAGTGTTGCATTCAAGAAAGAGGTGCACTGAAAATTAAAAATCATAGTGGGTATTAGGAGATTTTAGATTTAAATTACTCATCATAATTTTCAAACGAATGACAATTTTTAATATACTGAAAAAAAAATGAAGATCTAGAAGAGATCATACAAGGAGTTGATTAAAGGTATCAATGGAGGACACATGTTTCGTTTCTCAAATATCACATTACTGAAGAAAAAAATAAAACTTACACATGTTCAGAAAAAATATGAAATCAAAGAGGAAGAATTATGACACTTGCATTTGACACTAGCCTGTCGAGTAATTTTCACTATTTGAAAAATTCTTTCGTTGCTTTGATGCCTTTGGGAGAGTTCTATGAGCGACAGCAGGCCTTTATTAATAAGAAATACTTTATAGCTCCCATAAATGATCCTAAATTTTAAATGAAACTAAGGGGGCATTTGGTTTGTTGTCATCTTAGTGTTATGTCATGTAATTTAGATGTCATTTTTTGACTAATAATTTTATAATCAAATAGAAGATTATTTATAGATGTCATTAAACCAAACAATTGCCTTTTCTAAATAACATAACATAACATCAAGATAACATTGAACCAAATCCCCCCTAAGATTTTTGTACGAAGATAAAAAAATTATTTTAATTATGTGATGATAATAACAACAATGTATGAGACTTTTAAAAATGTTAGTATTACTCAATTAAACACAATGAGTAGGAACAGACTTTTTCTAATCATAATGTGTCACCTCTAAAAACTTTGTGGTGGGACTTGCTACTGTAAAATTAATACAAAATAATGAAGTCAATTAGGAATTCCTATATAGAAGAGAAATGATTTGTAGCCCTATAAATTATTTTAAAATTTAAATTCAAGTATAGTTCTTAGTGCCACATAAACAAAAAATTGATTTTATTTATATGGCAATAGTGTCACATTGAAAATCCTAATAGACTGTAATATTTAGGATCATTTATGAGGAACGAGAAGCATTACTTTTTACAATAATGCGTGAGTGAAATATATACAAAACAGAAAACCGTAATTAAGATCTCTCTGAAATGCAAGACTAACAGTTACAAGTCACATGTGAATACTGCAAGGTAATGTACAAAGAGTCGATAGATGTGCTTCTTTTTCAAATCACCGGAATTTGATTTACTAATTAGGTCACCAATTGAGAAACACCAGAAAGATGTACACACTAAAGTAAACCAATGGTTTTAACACTAGCTTGTATCTATTGCTTATTACTCTGGTGTATCCTTACCCCAACTAGTTTGAGATTACGGCTTTTGTAGTTGTTACTAATTGCTCCGTTTAGTTGAAGTATGCTGAATACATGAACCAAGCCATCATACAGGGAAGTATTGCGAAAGCCGAAGCCTGAGATACATGAAATTAGAAGTGCACAGATGAACATGTAGAAAAAAAGGTTCACCGACAGACGGAAAAATAGGAAATTAGAAAAAAAAAAACATACCACGAAAAATACAACTTCTTTGTTAGCTAAGGGTGCAGCGTATTCATTTCTTTCCATTGCTTGTTTTACTGAGTATTGAAGCTGGAAAAGCAAATTAGGTACAACCAGTCAAGTAGATAATATGCAAGAAACACAAAGGAAAAATACTACATACATCGGCACCAAACTTTTTTATTTAAATATTAAACATCAAAATAATGGAATTTATATTTTACACACTCAAAACACATAACAAAACAACAGCATTATACACAGTCTGTCCACCAAGATACTTGTGCTGCTATAGTTTGAGTTAGTTTTGACCCAAGTTATGATGAGACTGTTCATCGGTTAGGAAAATCAATGCATCGTACATAAAATCGAATTTTTAAATTCAGCACACCGTTTAAGTGGGTAAGAAGTGGAAAATTTATTTACATGATATCTTACTTCAAAAAATTAAAGTAAATAAAATTCAAATAAGAATAAGACTTACCTCGTGATGCTTATTCTGCGCAGCCAACATTAATCTCTGAAATTGATTCATTGCTTTACGTAGGGAAGACCTTGAGATGGTACCTCCCAGAAAAAAGGAATCAGGCAACCCGACTATTTCTGAGTGAGCATATCTACTGACGCCTTTTCTAAGCTGATAAAAAAGAACATTTTACATTACACTTAAAATCCAGTTTCTAAATATACAACGAACAACTAATAACCTAGTCTTTATCCCATTATGTGGGGTTGACTACATAAATCTTTTATTTTTATAGAACGCTATCAAAATAACAGCTCTTTATTTCGCTCAAAGTAGCTTTCAAACATATGGAACTTGTTTATTCTAATAACATATGAAGAAAGGACATTTCCAACTTGCAATTTAAGGAACTCAATAAAATAGGCTAGTACAAAGAAGATTTAATGATAAATAATTACACGAAGAGAATCAAAAGAAAAAATAGGACTAAATAATTTAGACTTGAGATACCAAAACAATTTGGTTACATAAGAACTAAAGAAAAAAAAGGCTATCACATACCGACTCTTACAATATGTTTGCTTCCATTGAATGGAATAAAGTTAAAATAGAATTGTCATTTTAAGGGAAATGAAATGATAATTCTTTTGTATACTTAGAATAAAATATGAAATAAAAAATGAATAAAAAAGAAAAGTATTAAAATACCCATAAATATAATTTAATAAAACATTATGTTATTTATTATTATTAAATTTAATTTTACATAAATAATTAGATAAACGTAATTTTTATAAATATATATATAATGATGCGTATATGTACATGTATATGTACATGTACGTGTATGTGTGTGTATGAATAAGGATAATTTTAAAATAATATTTTTAGCCTACAAGGAATAGCCAAGATGGTGGGGACACAAATCAGCATAATCAAACAATTACGATGATGTCAAAATTCAAATTCAAATCAATCAGAGCTAATTGAAAATTTTCATATTAGTTTTATTTAGATTTGATTTGATTTGATTCAAGGCAGATTTGAGAGATTTGAAGGCTCATCATATGTGGAGCTGATTTTATTTTATTGTAATAGAATTAATTTCATATTTACTTTCATTTATTTGATATTTTATGTTCTTCATTTAATATTATATTTTCAAATCTATTCATGGGATCTCTTTATGTAAAGAGATTGATTTGTATTATAATGGTTAGTTGCTAGTGATGAATGAAATTATATTTGAGTTTTTCTCAGTGCCTAGGATTCAGGTTAGGGATTGATATTCCAGTAAAGGAAAAATTAGGGCTAGTTTTTGGTGAAAATTTTTAAATAGCCTAATTATCCTATTTTACATATATACATATATATATTAAATTCTTCCCTTCCTCTCTCTGCTTGCCTATTCACAGCCTACATACGAATCTCGTCTACACACCACTAGGCCAACTTCCGGGGTTCCCCTCCATTCTCTCCGTCCACATGTCCGCCATTCAATTCCGCGTCATTGCACCAGCACCTGTTGGCCAAGCACCCTCATCCACAACCCCACTACCTCGCTGACTTGCACGGAGCGACTCATCACTTTCTGTCTCGCCCGAGGAACATCCCGCTCGAGCATGCCAACCTGAGTTGCACTCCGCCTTGCTTTTGGCACCGTGATTGAGCCACCTGCGTGAGCTTGCGCGCTCTCGCCCCTCTGTGCAAGTGCCTGCGCCCCCCTTCCTGCAAGCACACCCTTGCCCTATAAGCACGCCCACGCCCTGAGCGCGTTGTAGAGCCGCATGCCCTACCCGCAGCAGCAGCGCACCCCGCCTGTGTCTGTTGCTCGTCAATGCGCCCACTTGCTTCTCTCGTAAGCTCATTTATCTTCAACTGTTGCTTCAGATAATTAAATAAAAAAGGTATAATTTTTTCTTGAATTAATTTCATCACTAATTATTTATTTTTTTAAAAAATTTATTTGCTCTATTTGATCGTGCAATCACATATTTATTCGAGTGAAAAATACTATTACATTTAATAGCGAAACATCTGTCATAAATTCTTGAATCTCGAATCTAATCTGTTGAATTAAAATTGATATTCTAATCTAATTTGGTAAATTCTTATTTATTAGACGATCCAGCTTAAGTTTTACTTTTAAAATATTTTAAATTTATGGGATTTATAAATCTCATATTTATCATATAATTTATTTAGAAAATTCTTGCGCTTAATTAAAATAAATTTTCAGTTAATTTTGTTAATTATAAATATAAATATTATTTTTATTTTTCGTTCTGAATCATAAGGAATAACTATTTCTTGAATAAGAGGAAGAAATAACTATTCCATAAAATGTGGAATAAAGATTCCTATGAAATAGCTATTTCACCAAATAAAATATGTGGATAACTATTCCATAAAGAATAAGGGTGGAATAGAATAGTTATTTTATTCAAGTAAGAGAACAAGGATGATCTTGATCATGGAGCTGATTTATAAAACCATTTCTAGAGTCAAGAGAAAAACAAATTGACTAAAAACTAATCCTTATGGAATGGTTAAAGGATATAAATGAGAAATGCCATTGCAGAAGTAAACATCAATGATTATTCTGCTTTTATTAAGGAAGTTCAATATGGTTTTCTAAGCCAAATTAAGAAACCGAATAGGACATACAAATTGTTTATAGAAATTATTCAAACAAACAAAAAATAGAAAGCAATCAATGACACTACATGAAGAAAGAAAAGAAAATTATAGAATATAGGTTAACAACATGCCCGTGGTTTCTGAAATGTGAAGCTGAAATCTAAAACAAAAAACAAAAAAAGTATAGTTATTTGTCACAGCCAATGTTAATTCTGTTAAAGCCATATTATTGTACACATAAATACCAAAACTTTCGTCAAACAACTAGGGAAGGCAATCTTTAGGGTTTGAGAACATGACTCGAGCAACATGCAATAAAAGCCACAGAGCAACACAAAACATTTTAACACTTTTGGTAAAATTAATATTATATGGAACAAGAGCGGACTATAGCAAATTAACATCCTAATTAGATGTTTAACAAGCATACCTTCAACACGGGGCACTCCTTAAACTTGCTTTTCCTATGAGGTGTAGATAAACTTTTTTTATTTACCCTTGATGTCATCACCTGCCAATTCAATTGAACGCAATATATTTTTTTTTGATGAAGCAATTGAATGCAAGAACTACCATAAGAGCAACAATCATTTTAAGCAAATTCCAAACACAATAGGTTGAAAGTTTTCATGCTCCTAAGAGAAGTTCAATAACAACACCTTCGTCAATTGAAGCGATTGTTCAAGTTGCTGGATTTGAATCCACTGCTCATTAACTATGCTTTCCATCTGATTGTTAAAAAGGTAGTACCACAATTAGCAGCTGTGAAAACTGTAAACCTACTAGTCACCACATATGCATTTGTTATCTATATTAAAATTAGCCAAGTTAACTTTAACTTCACTGATAACATCCTAAATAAATACCAAGATTATAATTTAATTATATTTTACATCATAAATGCATTTCAACATAAAATAAATCAATTTTATTTAGAGGACATTTAGTTTGGTGTTATCTAGATGTTATATCATATTATCTAGATTGACTTATTTAAGTAACAACTTCATAATTTTTTAGAAGGTTACCTACACATGTTATCAAACCAAACAATTATTTTTTTTAAATGACATGATATAACATCAAGATCACATTGAATCAAACGCTCCCTATGTTGCACATATATTAAGATAATAACTAACTATAATTCACATTTTACAGATATTCTAAGATAATGACTAACTTTATTTCACATCATACACAGTTTTTAAAACAAAAATATCATCATTTGAGTTTAAATTTAAGCTTATTAAACAATCACACCTATAAAGATTATTAGTAGCTTATTATAACTGAGCTCTAAGGCCTTGTTTGGTTGGAGGCGAGGCCATTGCCAAAATGACATCCAATCATTTTATTAAAAAAATAATAATAAATTAAATATAATGTATTAAAAATTATATAAAATATAATATGAAGTAAATTTTTTATATTCAAGTTTATGTATTGAAGATGAAAAATGAATTTTTTTTTTAATAAAATAGTTGGAGGCTATTTTGGCCACGATTATGGCCAAAATGCCATTCAACCAAACAGAGCCTAAAGAACCCTGACGTATTCTAAAATCCCGTTCAAGCAATTACTGTAGTTAGTTATCATTCAACTTAACAAAAAACAGAATAGTCAGTCAGAGGAATTGAATAGATAGGATCAAATAAGCAGCACATCATGTAACTGAATAGAATTACTAACAGTATTACTAAATTTCTTTTCCCAAAGTCTGCAGCATCTTGAGTTTATTCGAAGCAAAAACTGACCTTTTCAACTTTTGATACTATTGCTTCCACAACTTTCTCTGCTGCATTTGTTTTAGACTCTAAAGCATGAATATTGATGTTATTCCCTCTAGAGTCATCCCACAATTGCTGTACCTAAAACAATTATTATCCAGGACATGCATAAATCACATTTCGCAGTAACAACAAGAGATACATCATAAACAGTAGAGCAATAGCTGATTTGTACATTTCATTTTAAAGAATGATTCAGAAATAGCATGCATGGCGAAATTTTCTTTCAGCAGGGTAAGAGAGAGAAGGGTGGACCTCATTGTCTATAGCTTTAATCTTTTCAACAGAACTCGAGAACCAGACATGTGAAACCTGCAGAAAGAAGAGGATTTGTTGAGTAATCTTGGTAATCTTAGTTGAATAACCAACCCAAACCAAAACCTCTGTTTAAAAGAGGGTAAGGTGATGTCAAACACTAGTAAGAGGAGAACTGGATAATAGTTCCTTATAATGTGTAGTTAATTCCATTTGGAGAAATTTAATCCACAGTACTAAGGATTAATTCATGCCATGAGAAGTAAATATTGCTAAGCTAAAGACCTGGATATTTATGTAGGGTATTCCACCATATTCACTACAAAAGTTTCATTGATCACAAAGGTTGCAGCATTATGTCTGAGGATTGCACTGAACAGTGATCGACAACCTTTAAAGAACGATTAACTATGTAATTTGGTGTTACAGTTCATAACATAGTCACCTAGAAAATGGCAACTTTGTTTCCTAGTTCTACCAAAAAAAGCATATCCAGTTACCTAATAGCAACTAAAATATGAGAACTTCAAGTCCATGACATAAGATTGCCAAATTTACACAATGCTGATAAGAGAACAAGAGCGTGCATAATAAAAAGAGACTAGACGCTTGAATTTAGATGAATTCAGCTTTAGTATTAATAAATTCATGCAAGAAAAGGTTTGAATACATTTCTTTTCCTAGTTTTATTCTTTTTCTGAAAAGAAAAAAGATTGACTAGGGTCCAGCCAAATTAGAAAAAACAAAAGTTCACAAAGAAATGTTTTTATTTTTCTTTTAATCATCTATGAAGCGTCTTGAATCCCTACTATAACAAAAGTTGCGCCGGGGAGGTGAAACAGCTTTTGTTCATCGAAAGAGCACCTTAGCATCATTTATTATCTTCTGCAAAGATTCAATCTTCTTATCCATCTCCCCAGTCATCTTCATGCTTTGCTCCAGTTGGAGGATTTTGAAATTTAACACCTTAGTTTTCTCATCCAAAAGGGACTCTGAGATCAGGTTCCAAGTTAAATTAAGATATTAAAAAAAGGAAATCGAACTCCAACAAATAACTTGATGAGTGCTTTCTTCCACTCTCCGAACTCTTTTCTTCTAGAGCTGCAGAAGGAATCAGGAAAGAATTACCTAATTCGACAACTCGGAGTTTCATGTCTTCCAAGATTCCAAAGGCACGAGTCGCAGGCGGAGGGTCAACTTCGGAGAGGACGAGAATCGTAGAAAGCGAGATGAGAAGACCGGAGAGGATTGCAGGTCGGATTGGCCGAGCTTGTCGGCCAGTGGGACGCAGGTGGGTGCGATAGAAGATGGAAAAGAGGTTGAAGGGTAGCAAGAGGAGTGAGAGCAGAATCAGTGTGCGATCCGCCGGAGAAGGAGAAGCCATGTGTTTTCGGTACTCCACCTTGTGACTGCAGTCCCCGTTTCATATAAGCGCTGTAGGTAAATATACACAAATAAGGGCAAATTATTATTATTATTATTATTATTATTATTATTATATATATATATTTTTTAATTGATGTAAGGCAAAATTAATTTTTAGAATGTGTTGTGGGATGCATCCCATTATGTATTGACGGCATTAATTTTAATATTCAAATATATAATATTATGTATTCGATATTTATATATAAAATTTTATCATTATTAGTAGTTTATTTAATAAATAAATGTTAATGTGTATTAATTATAAATTTAAATATTCATAAGGTAAATAATAGTACTTTATTTCTTAAATGATTTGGTAATATATGATTAATTATAATATTCAAATAAATAATATATGTATTGTATTCAGTATTCATTTACAAAATAAAATAGGTCGACCGCACTTAATTCAAGTCGAGCCAATTCTAACCCGACCGGACCCGAGCCACCCACAGCCCATGACCAGGTCTACTGTGAGGGTTCTTCCACTGGTCCCTTCTTGGTCCAGACTCGACTCGGCTCCGTGACTTCCCCCGCAGACTAGCCGAGGGTTTTGAAGATGGCCCGTTGCTGTGCCGATCTGAAATTCCCCAGCAAGCAGAGCAAATCCCGCAAATCTCGATTCCCCATCTCTTCCTCATTCTAGGGCTGTAATGCCGCTCGATTTTCCGATGTTGTCCAGATGGAAGAACCCTACCTTCAATCTCTCTGCTCCTTCTTAGCCGCCGCCGCCACTGCCCTGTGCTTGCTCTCAGTTCTCTGGGTCAGCCGGCTCCGATCCGGCAAGGTCGGGATTAAGATGTCTTGTAGTTGCTCTTGTTCCTGCGGAAGCATCGACGGAGGTGGCGCCGCTGAGAACGGCGGAGGACAGAGTAGTTCGAGGATGACGTGCAGGGATGGTGCTGTCAAGGATAAGGATAAGGTGGCTTCGGACAGGCAGAGTGGAGTTTCGATGATGGAGCAGCTGGTACCGGAGATCACAACGCATGCGCTGAGTTACTTGGATCACACTAGCCTCTGCCGTCTCTCCATGACGAATTCGGCCATGAGAAGGGCTGCCAATGATGACAATGCCTGGAAAGCGTTGTATCAGAAAGTATGCTTCCTATTTCGTGCCTTTTTGAAGAGCTCATTTTGTGGATGTTTCGTTTTGTCCTTTCTAATTTTTATTTTTGTAAGTTTTGTCCTTTCTAAGTATGAATCTCTTGTTTTAGGATTGTAATTCGTTTTCTTATTCTTAGATTAACAAAATGTACGAAGTTGGTGGAGAGGGGAAGCCGGGAAGGACTTAAATTTGTGGTAGTTCGACCTCTTAATGTACTAATACTACCAAACTTATTGTATTGGATTAAGTTAGAGTTGTTTCAATACTTTGTGTGAACTATGACCGCTGTCAAATTTGCTATATTAACTTTTTGATCAGCATGAAGTTAATATTAGCTAAACTTCATCTATCTGGAAATAATTTGACCATGATCTTCTTTCATTGCATAAGAATATTTCTGGCAGCGATGAGGACAATGAAATCATTATGATCACTATGTTTCTTGCCTTTCGGATGTCTAGCCTGGCAATGACTGGCCTGGCATAAACAATTTTGGTTATATTTGTTGCATGAGTTGACTCCTAATTAGCTATATTTTATATCTAGTAAACACCTAATGAGGACCTAATTGCTCTGGATATCTTTCTATTTGACATCAAAATATTTAACTAGTCAATCTGTTACAATGGCTCATTGTTTAACTAATTAATACAAATCTATATTTTTACACAACATAATTCAAGAAAAAATATTTAACACCATGTTACACGAGCAAAGAATTAAGACTAACTTATTTGACCGCCCTTCTAACTAAATTACATTTTACCATAGCTTAACTTAACATAGAAGGCTTATGGATGCAATGAAACAAAAATAATCCTTCTGCCTCCACAGAACACCACCTGTTGCAATGTAGGGGGCTGTAAGACCTCTTTAGTCATTGAAGAACACTCATGTCCAGCAATGAAGGCCATCTCATTATTTCTTTTATCGTATGGGGAGGGGGGAGGGGGGAGGAGGGGGGTGGTACTTTGCTTCCCCCTTCACCAACTCCATTGCTTTCCCCACTCCCTCTGCCTCCCTCCAATCTGGACTGAAAACTCTGTTTTTTGTTATATACAACAACAACAACAACCAAGCCTTAATCCCACTAGGTGGGGTCGGCTACACGAATCCTTTGTTTCCATTGTGCCCTATCAGTTACCAAATTCTTATCTAAGTCTAAGTAACTAAGATCACTTCTTATGGTTTCTTGCCATGTTTTCTTTGGTCTCCCTCTTCCTCTTTGTACATGGGCAAAATCCAATAATTCAATTTTTCTAACAGGAGCTTTCTTTCGGATATACTCATTTCTCATTCTATCTTTTCGTGTATATCCACACATTCACCTTAACATCCTCATTTCTGCAACAATTATTTTATTTGTATATCCACACATCTACCTTAATCCTTTGTTTTTTGTTATATGTTTTATAAAATTTTAATTCTAAAATGGAATTGCATTAGTGATATTTTTAGAGAACTTCTATAAAAAAAAGTGTATTCATTTAACAAATTCTCACGTAACTTTACAATGCATGCTTGATATAATGTGTAGGTCGTAAATATTCAGAAACATGTGTCTAATATGCTGTGTGATTGGAATATGTAACATGTAATCAGGTGTCATATATGTAAGCTTGGTTTGTCTGGTTGAAGGGGGTGTGAAAATCCAATATCTGGTTCAAGGGGTTTGAAAATCCAACAGTTTCCAATGAGTACCGGAACTATAAAGGCATTTTTTTTATAAATCATTAACAAACTTCTTGTAGTGGATAGTATGCATGCAAATTTAATGAAGCTAATGGTTGCTATATCACCATGCATCATTGATTGGCTGATAACTTTTGCTTTCTTTATTGCTTTCAAAGGCAATGCACATACGCAGGTTTCCAGCAACTCTTTTCGTTTGAATTGATAAATTTATCACTTAAAACAGTGGGCCATTTAAAGATTTATGTTTTCCAGTCTTATGTTTTTACTGTGGCCTTCAAAATGCAAGAAAGTTTATTCAGCAAATGACCCACTAGACCTTGTCTAGATATTTGGTTGCTTAGGATCGACTTGAATATGCATTGTTGGTAATTATTTTGTTCATTGGATGCTGTGTTACTCTAATTTTTAGACTTGTATAGACTAAGAAAGCATAGTTTTAAATTTGGCACCTGCAACTGATTTTTATTATTACCAGAGAGTATTATATTTGTTATTGAGTAAATCAACTGTAGCTTAATTGGGTGTTCTAGATCTAAAGGGGAATTGACAGTAAATTTTATGAAAAAAGTAGTTTGGTAAGAAACTTGAAATTTATGTCTCCCCAATATAAGATGCAAAATAGTTGAAATTTTTTTGTTTGTTTATTTCACCGTGACGTGTAGTCTTCATGCAATTTTGAAGGAAAATGAACATGTGAAAGGGTTGGCAAAGTAGTTAAGGATTGCAATGCTGAAATGTAAAGGATTTGATGTTTCCTTTTCTTGTAGGATTTTACAGCCGAGCAGGACAATTTAACTCCCACCCATGGGTGGAAGTCCTATTATGCAGCTACGAAAGCTATTATAAATGTAAATGCAGAATTCTGTAACATAATCAGAGAAAGATCATTGCCAGCAATGAGCCGCTTGTGGCTTCATGCAGATTACGTCAAATGTATTCATAGTTCTGGGGAACTATATATGGGGTAAGGCGTGAACCTAACTTTTGCTTTTTTTTTAATCCAAAAAAAAAACTTTTACTTTCTTCCATTCTGTCTATTTGCTGCTATTATGCATGTTGGAAATATCTCTATATTAGGAAATGACATTTGAATTTGGTGTAATTTTTTTCCCTTTTTTTCCATGTTGGTCTAATTTAGAATGGTTGTTCCCCTGGGAACATCTCATCTTGTATTCCCATTATTGGGTGACTCTTTGCATTCTAATGTAAAGAAAGGATATTATGGTTTTATCACTGAAAATTGTTCCAGAGCTATTTTCAAACTTTCTGATTCCCTAATTCTAGTTTCAAGCCCCTCATGCAATTTTCACACATTATAGGCAGACCTTTCTTCTTAAGGTGGGCTTCAGTCTTCTGCCTCTCCCTCTGTTCATCCATTCAGGTCTTCCATTTAACTATCCCCTTTTTTCCCCTTTTTCTCTTCTTTGTTGGTTCTCTTCTTTGGTAGGGCTGCCTGTGAACAGCAGATACTTGTCCTGCCTTGCATTCTGGGCTGCCCTAATAGGTCTGAAGAGGAGTTCAAGAGTCCAGGATTTTGTTGTTATGCTTACAACCTGGAGTTGAAGAGTCCACAGAAATGAGTCCTATTGTCCTGCAAACCAAAGGAAGTCAAGTTTACTATTGCAAGCAGCATTGCAGTTCCAGCCATCCTTCCTATTTTTCTGTTATTCCAGCACTAGTGGAACTTTGTCGGCATATTGTAGTCATGGCTTTCAGCAATATGGTGATTAAATCTAAGCTCTCATTCCAGTATTGGTAGTACCATTGAGCTTAATAGAACTAATTATCTCCTTTGATGAAGGGCTTTTCAATTTCTTGATGGTTCTCATGAAAAGCTTAGCTCGTTTTGACTCTCCTCCTATTAGACCAGATAAAACGAAGTATGCTCTTTCAGAGGTAAAGTTGAGTAAGCAAATGGCATGATTCCAAGTACATAGTTCTGTCTAGGATGTTGAACATATATCGCTTATATTGTTGTGTTTCAAGGAACAACTAAATCTATGTGGACTTTCTTTGATTTACGTACCTCCAAAATAGAAACTTCTCACTATATGCACGCCTTACTCTGATTTTTTGCATTGTAATACAGTGGTTTATTTTTAGGAGTGTTATAGCACCCATAGCAGTAAGTGAGATGTCAGATCATTTCATAAATGATCCTACCATGTCGTAGAGCAAAAATGATGAATTTCTTGTAGCCAAGCTTTATTTAGACACATCCATACTTCAATTAATGGATGATAGTTTACTCTCAAATATCATGATTGCCTTGTCATGTGCTCTTCAAATCAGTAATTTTCCCTTTATTCCTCCGCCTCCTAATCATACTGCATTTGCTTGTGCTGCTGCTGTTCGCTCTTGTGGAAGTGACCATAGTAGTGGACGGGGACGTGGTGATGTAGACACGTGAGGGAAAGGAGAGAAGGTTAAAAGAAAGGGGAGTTCACTAAAACAAAGAGAAGAAGTAGATACTTTTCTTATTTAATCCGCAGCTATAAATTACAAAGTTTTATAGCTATTTATAAAGTTACAGCTCAACTAACTAAAGAAAATACATACAAAAATAATGAAAATGATAATCACTAATATTAAAGATACTGCATAACACTCCATAATTCTTGAAATTCAGGTTGAAATAATTAATAGGAAAGAAAGCTGCAAGCTTTCTTTTCTTGACAACCTTCTTTTGCTTGTCATCTTGTCACCCAAATTTATGAGGTAGTACATTATCATGAGTTAAAAATAACTTCAACTTTCTTTATTGTATCAGTTTGTTGATGAACTTAGAAATTTTTTTTGTTCATGCTGAATAAAATGTCTTTACTTTAGAATATTGCTGATGTGGTACTTGATTTATTTAGAAAACTCAAGTTCATGTTTCCTTACTTGGGTTGATGTTTTTTATCCTTGCAATTTTAGTATCTTCATTAGTTGCCTCTTTTCACTATCCAAGTTGATTTTGATCAAACCATCTTATTCATCTTTATTGTACATGGAAAACATTGAATTTTAATAAGAACTGAAAGTTAAATAGTCACCCCTTTCAATAAAATCAAAACATTTACTCATTTATCAGACTTAGTCTTAGGATTTTCTTGCTTTCATCTTGTTCATGGTCCAATTTAGAATCTCTCTCAAACATTCATCCTTTTCCAAAAATATTTGAACCAATGCAGTAGTTAGATCACTGTTGTTGTTAATTTCTTAATTTCTTTACCTCCATTTCGTGCAACATCAAACATATGGATTTATCTCCTTTCATTGATTGGCAAAGTTGATGCTTCTTTGTGATGTTTTATGTTGTGATTGTGCCTCTAATGCTGATTATTGATATCACAATATTGAAATTTATAACATGTTAGATTCATAATAATATGCAGCAAATGATTATCAGCAAAATTAATGAACTCAATTATTGTATGATTTATAAGAAATCCGTGGAAGAATACTGTGATAATTTGACGTTGTTGATAGGTAAGACTAAAATAGATATAGTTCGATTCATCATCCCACGTTTGGTCAAGTTTTATTTGAATCGAGTTACAATCATTCAAGTTTATTCGAGCAATGTGATTAGCCTTTTGTAGTTAAAAAAATTCACATTTTAAGTATTACAAATGTTGTGCATAATAGTGCTATTGAAACTTAAATCATATATATAAGTAATATCTTTTTCTTTCAAAAATAGTTATGGTAAATTGTCATATATATATATATATAATCATCGTATATTATATTACATGTTCATATAATATAATACTTGAAAATTATGATTTTTAAGATGTCAAGTCGAGCTCAAGTTATGTCGATTTCATTTCGAGCGGGTTGCCTTAGAGTCATGAGAAAACTGAATTAAATTCGTGTTAAACTAAAATTGATCAAGTTTCGAGTTTGGAACTGGATTTATAACCTTGCCAGGTAAGTTTTTCATATTGTGAGTTGATGGGTGTTTATGGTAAAATTCCATCAGGATGGTTTCATTGATCACTGCAAGGCTCGTCTTGTTAAATGTTAAACTCATATATATGACATAGATTACTGTAAGACTCTTTTCACTTGTTGCTATACTTAATTTTGTTTGCCTTCTCTTTTTTGTGGGAATCAATCAGGGATGGAGAATTTGGCAGTTGGATGCTAGTAATACCTTTTTATACTGTATATGTGGCAATTTCAAGGATATGATGCTGAGAAGGAGCAATTTTTGAAAAGCTATTTATAATTTAAAGCATAGTCCCAGTGCCTTGTTTGATAGGTTTTGAAAAGTTGTTGCAAAAGTTGTTGCAAAAGTTGGTCTCATAGCTCCTCCCTAGACTATTCTATCTTCATTTTACATTCTTCATTTGGTTTCGTGTTTATAAGTAGTTTATGTGAATGAGATTTTACTATCAGGTAGTGATCACATGGACATCTTTGAAGTTAGATGCCTTGAGAATGTTTTTTCATTGAAGACCTTTGGCGTCTTGGATATTTCCTATATTGAGATCGCATATAATGGCTGAAGTGTTTCTTTTTCTCTTCTTTCTGAGGAAATTAAACTTCTTCGATATAAACCAACTGATATTCCTATGGACGTTGGTGGTATTGTTGGATTATTGATGCTTCCCACTATCGTTGACGAGTGATGAAGTTGATTTACTTGATAGGAAGGAATCCATACATTTTTCTGTGGTTAGTGTGATAGCTAGTATCTGCAAAATCTAACATTTGTGGGCTGTTATTAAAGTTATTAGATATTGAATATGACACATGAAATGGTCTTTGGTATATAATGGCTAATCATCTTCATGTGGAAGTTTATATAGATGCAGATTATACTGGACCGACCATCGATAGAAGATCTACGTCAAGTTACCATATTTTCATTAGTTAAAATTTAGTCACTTAGAATAGCAAGAAATATAGTATTGTTGCTAGAAACTAAGTATAAGTTGATGACCATAGTGCTTGTGAAATGATAAAGGTGAAGACACTTCTTAGGGTGCTAAGTTTTTCTATCACTCACCTTTTGTTTATGTATTGTGATAACAAAACTGCCATTTACATTGATAGCAACCCTATTTTTCATGGACATACGAAGCAAATTTAAAGTAGATTGCTACTTCATTTGGAATGTTACTGTATATTAAAAGATCTCTATTCATATCTCTTCTGCACAACAGTTGGCTAATATTATCACAAACCTTTGTGATTCTCCTATTGTGCCAAGCTAGATCTTTTGCTCCAACGTGAGAGGGAGTGGTGGGAATATTGGGGTATTAGGAAACTATATTTTAATTATTTATTTGTAATCTCTTTCCTTTCTTAATTATTCCTTTTCCTTCTTGGTGCATTAATTTAGTGGTGTTGTCCTTGGAACCTCTCATCTTTTCATTCTAATGTTAAGAAAGGAAATTAGGGTTTTAACATTCAACAGTGCTTAGAGCAGGCACTTTAAAGTACTTAATGACATTTTTATATAATATTGAGTAAGTTGTTTTTTTATGTGAAATTTTTTACTCATATTATTGAAGATAGCATATGTGGTTTATGGTCTTAACCAAGCAACTTTAAACAAAAGTCTTGGATCTGATCGCTATTATCGTTGCTTTTTTGCTTAAATTGAGGAACTTTAAGGCATGTTTTTTAGTTTTGGCCATAAATGAATATTCAAGTAACTGTGATGAGATCTTTGCAATTTATGTAGACTTTAAGCTATGCATGTAGTATTAAAGTTTGGGCTATGTACTAGTTATATGATGTACAATAACAACCAAGCTTTTTATCCCACTAGGTAATAGCCGACTACATGAATTCTTTATTTTTATTTCATTTTATCAAATAACAACTCATTTAGCTCCAAGCTTGTAAGATCATTTCTTATAGTTTTTTGTCATGTGTTTTTTTGTCTTTCTCTTTCTTTTTTTATATTAGCAAAATCTAATAATTTAATTCTCTTTATTAAAGTTTTTATCAATCTACAATTTATATTTCCAAACCATCTAAGTGGATTCTCTTTGAGTTTATCGTTAATTGAGGCTACTACAACTTATTAAGAATGTAATTATTTTGTATCATATTCTTTTGTGTAGACTCATTTATCCACCTCAACATCCTCATCTTTGTAATACTTATTTTATTTGTACGTTGGTGCTTTATAGGCTAGTATTCAACACTATATAATATTACTAGTCTTATTATTGTTATATAACATTTACTTTCAAGTTTAAGTTGAATTTTTCTATTGTATAATATACCAGATGTATTCTTTTACTCAATCCATCCTACTCAGATCCTGTTAATAACATTATTATTTATTACACTTTCATTTTGTATAATTGATCTGAGATATCTAAACTATTCATTTTTTCTGATAATTTTATCATCAATTATCATATCTCCAATACAAGTACTTTTATTTTTGTTAAATTTATATTTCATATATTAAAACAAATTTTTTTGATTTTAAGGTATTCTTTTATAACTTGAATTTCTCATAAGTACCGCCTCTAATATTATCAAGAAAGAAAATCATGTGCGAAAACCATAAACAAAAGCGTTAGAGCCTTTATAATCAACACAAAGAGATAATGAATTTTTTTTCCAAAACTCTATAAAGTACTTTATTATGCATTTTTTCTAAATTCAAAAAAATAAGGTTAGATTTTTTTCTTTTTCTAAATTTCTCCATTAAACTTCTCAATAAATAACAGCTTGTATAATAGATCTATGCTACATAAAACAAATTGATTTTACGATACCCTAATATCACAATATAATTTATGTTCGATATCTTTCTCTCAAAGTTTTTAAAGTATAACTTATTAATTTAGTTTCTCTATAGACGATACAATCCTGTAGATTATTGTTATTTTTATAAATAGGTAACAATGTACTTTTTCTCTATTCATTTAATATACTTTTAATTGTTAAAATCATATTAAATAACCTATTTTCACCGCTCATGCATTGTCAAATTTCTATTGGAACGTCATTAGAGTCTCATTGCTTTTCTACACTTCTTTAAAATTTTTCAAACTTCAACTTTACTAATGTACTGGATGGAACAACAATTTCTATTTTCTTTTTGGTAATAAATTCACTTATATTAATCGTATTATCATAACCATCATAAAAATCTAATGAAACTAATCCGTCCATCTATATTTAATATTCTATTTCTTGAAAAGTACCTTTTTATTTCTCATTTTAATGCATTTACTTGGGTGAAGTCATAGTTTTTTTTGGTTTTTTCGTTAGTATTCAACTTCTTATATAGATCCTCAAAAGATATATCTTTGTATTATTGACTACTAAAGTTTTTGTATATCTTATTTTCATCACTAACTAGCTTTATTGTTTTGAGCCTTTTGTTTAGATTCTCTTAGCATATTCTTCTCCATCTTGCGGATATAATTAACAACCATCAGCCATATGAGATTATTTTCCTCCAATATCTCACTACCTAAGTTCAATAATCTCCTCTCAAATATATTTCTATTCTTATTCTTTAGATTTCACCGTCAAGTTTGATGACACTGTTTCAACTTACAATTCTTTTTTCAGCTTTTTATCTTGAAATTTAGGATCATTAATCAATATTGGGTTGTTAAGCCTTCACTTGAAATAACCTTAAAGTTTTTATAATCTAAGCGATTTCATTTTCTTATAATAAAATACTCAATCTGTGTTCTTGAAAATCATTTTTATATTTGTGTTCTTGTAGACTCATTATTATAAGTGATAATATACTCATCCCTTTTCTTGAATAAAGTATTAGCAATCATAAAATTTTAGGCTAAGAAAAACTCTAAATTATTTTACCCTCATTAATCTTTCTAAAACCATACCTACTGTGAATATTATGAAATTTATTGGCAACACTTCCAAAATATTTTTTTAGATCTCTACAATAACAACAACAACAAAGCCTTAATCCCACTAAGTGGGGTTGGCTACATGAATCTTTTATTTCTATTGTGCTATATCAGTCATCAAATTCTTATTTAAATCTAAGTAGTTAAGATCACTCCTTATAGTTTCTTGTCATATCTTCTTTGGTCTCCCCTTCCTCTTTGTATGTTGGCAAAATTCAATAATTCAATTTTTCTAACTGGAGCTTCAATCGGCCTACGATTTATATGTCCAAACCATCTAAGCCACTTTCTAAGTTTATCCTCAGTTGGTGCAATACCAATTTTCTTTCGGATATACTCATTTTTCATTCTATCCTTTCGTGTATATCCACACATCCACCTTAGCATACTCATTTCTGCAACATTTATTTTATTTGTATATTTCCTCTTTGCATGGATTCAGCACCATATATCATCGCTGGTCTTACTACAGTTTTATAAAATTTACCCTTGATTCTGGTTGCGATTTTTCTATCGCACAACACACCAGAAGCATTTCTCCATTTTACTCATTCTGCTTGAATCCTGCTAATAATGTCATTATCTATTCTTTTATATCTCAATGATAAATATTTTTTCCTTACGAGGTATCCCTAATAGCATCTCTTCTAAAGCATTCTAATTTTTTTTTATACTTACATCTAAACTTAGGGGAGTATATACATTTACAATGTTAATAGTATCACTGATCATTAATTTTATAGATATAATTTTATCTCTATTTCTTTTAGTTTGCACTACATTATACTTCAAACTGTTAACCTTTTCGATTAGTCGAGTGGCTCACGATACTTCATGTAGTTGTATTTGCGGACCGTTTCTTTTTCATCTTTTTTATTTTATTTACAACTTTATCCTACTTTCTTTTTAAAAAAAAAAGAGCGGTTATTGACTTGCAAATTTTCATTCAAAACAAAAGGAATTCACAGAAAAGCGTCTTTTCATTGCTTTGTTGGGGTTTTCTCGCTGGAGCTTCTGCTTACGTGATTTTGGATTAGCTCCTAGGATTTCGGGTTATTTTACTCTCTAACAATAAACTTTTCTATCATTTTTGCTTGTGTTGCTTAGAATTATACCCACATTATTCTTTGTTTTATTCTTACCTGAATATCAAATATTGAAGCTTAAGTTATCAATTTCTTGGCTTTCCACCCCAGCCATTTTGTTTCCTCAAAGCATAAAATATTAATCATCCTAAAATTCATAATGTATATCAACTCTATTAATTTGTTTGTTAGAGTACTTATATTTTTAGTTCTTAGTTTTATCTTAATATTTTGGACTAGCTTTTTTTTTCACATCTGTTCATAATGTGAAAACTCTTACTTTTCAGTACATTCAGCCGTCGATCTTTGCTTTTTTTTATTGTATTCAATCAATACAACACGTTGCTTTTGAAAGACACCCTAGCTTTAGTATAATTTTTTGAAAGATTCATGTTATATTTGTTCAATAAATTTACAGCTGCTGTGGACTACCTTGTAACCTTTTTCTTTTACATTTCAGACTTAGTAAATGATGTGACCCTTAGTAAAACAGCATGTTTACTAATTACTTGTTATTAGATGTGACCCTTAATAAATGCAATATTATTCTAACTCAAAAAAAGCTTGTGCTAGCAAAATTACTTGAATGTAGCAAAAATATTCAACCATGTGCTTGATCTTAATTCTCGAGGAACATTAAGTAGCATAGGTCTGAATGGAGCAAATAATATTAATTAGATTGTTTTTTGTATGCTCATGTGTTCATTAATTTAGTATGCTCACTTGTTCAACTTATGGAAATATGTGCCAAGACCTTTTGCCTCCAGTCACTTGTTCTCTATTTCAAGTACACACCACTTTGGTAACCACTAGGTATAGTACAGGTGTTCTGAACCTTTTTTTATTGAGTATGTGCATAATTGTTAACTTGGTTGACGTACAAGTTGTTATAATGCCAATCATTTTCAAATTCAGGCTTTGGGCAAGTCATTTTCCTTGATTGTAAGTTTTAAGTCACACCCACAATTCAAAAATTGCAGTCTAGTTTGTGTTGGGTGTGACTTATTGACTCGCTCGAACTTATGTTCGAGTTGACTTGAGTATAATTTATATATAAATATATTGCAATTTTAATATTCAATAAATAAGTACAAACATAGTCATTGTAGCAAATTTATTATTAGGGGAAGTAGCTAATAGGTCCTAGTTTGGTTCCATGTGCAATTAAATCCCTTGAATTTTCAAATTAACTAAATTGGTTCTCGAGTTTGAGATGACGTGCAAATAGGTCATTCGACATTAATAAAATGGGACCTTTTCTCATTATAGTGGACTTGATTAATTTAAAACTAAATCATTTTTAAATGGAGATAGCATCAAAACTAATTTAGAAATTACAAAATATATCTTTTGTTGGGTCTCTTAATTAATGTAAAAGGACCTATTTGTATTTTATTTTAAACTAGAAGGCTAGTTTAGTTAATTTAAAAATTAAAAGGACTCAGTAGCACATACGTTCAAATTAGAGGGACCTAATTATTATTAACTTTTATATAAGAATTACAAGATCACGGAATATTCCCATGGTTTTCACGTATTGACTCATTTTTTTAGAACTTTGATTTCGAGCCAATTCGTGTTAAATTTTGAGTTGGTTTTAAATCAACTCACTTTTTTTTAAACTTGTGGTCTAGGCTGTCCATTGGAAAAAATATGAACAATCAGGTTATATCCTCGCGAAAGATGTT
Organism: Apostasia shenzhenica; assembly: GCA_002786265.1. Taxonomy (NCBI): domain Eukaryota; kingdom Viridiplantae; phylum Streptophyta; class Magnoliopsida; order Asparagales; family Orchidaceae; genus Apostasia; species Apostasia shenzhenica. The sequence goes on from KZ451982.1 coordinate 3,482,044, forward strand.
ACAAAAATCATTGGGCAGGGGCATATACCCCTTTCCCTATCAAAATCACCGAAGATAGTTAGGTAGGATAGATAATTCACAACACTATTTGTAATTCTGTTTATATGAGTAATTTTATAAGATTAGAAACAAAAAATTAATCTAGCAATACAATTAACATTCATGTTCTCCTCATGGGTTTCAGCATTTTTGAACCTACGATCGCTTTACTTTCAACATTTCTAGTACTGACAGCGCCTTCATATTTCAACTTGTCATGTAGTCTTTGAAGAATTTCAAGTGAATCCCCATCAAGCCATATATGGATAGGGGCTCCAGTGATCTTTAGAGCAACTTCCAAGCCTTGAACCGCTGCTTGTTGTTCTGTAGTAGCAACTGAGTAGGTGAGTACTCTTTTAACTTTTGCATTTGTCACTTCTCTATAATGATCTCTAATGAGAAACCTAGCTCTAGCAACCTCATTACCTTACATCGAGCTATCCAAGTTTATCTTGAGCTAACCTAGAGGAGGGATGCAATAGTCAAAAGTTTGGACATGGAGCCCCAAAGGGGATTTTGGATCCTAGGATCTCTTGAGTAGGTTCAAGTCCACGTCAACTATCCTCAAAATGTGGTTTACCATAATTTTGGGGTTTTGGTTGATTGACTATGTACCATGGTGTTCCTGGTCCTCTAGTAATAGTAAATGATAGTTGCCTTAATGCTAGGCATCTATCCTTTTTATTGCGTCTTGTTTTGGAAGCCAACATTTGGAGGTATACCTGCAAAGAAAATGTGTGTTAATAAACTATTGTCCTTTTGTAGCTCCTTCCAAACCTCCTTGCAAATATGACTTTTCATGATGATGTGAAAGGTATCCTCCATAGCATCACATTCTAGGGGTGGCAATTTGAGGTCACCAAACCACGATACTAAAGCCAAAACATGGTTGATATAGCATCCTTTCATACTCTCCAATGTAGGGTTTGTATTCTTGGTTGTGTAGAGTGCTGCCAACATCAAACTCCAGTCCGGTTACCTCCTCCTCCCCAAATTTCTTATGGTGTAAAGTAGCAGTGGGTATCTCCTAATGTTTTGTTTCAACTATAACCAATGCATCGCATTCCAAGCGGAAATGAAATTTGATTGCGAGGACTTTATTGCCAAATTCTTCTCCAAAGATGAGGTCGATTCTTTCATTGTCCCAATTGTTATCTACCAAGATCTATCAATTGCTCCTCCATCTGTATGTGGGTGTGCATTAGTACCCAAAGAATCGAGAATTGACCCAAAACCAAACCGAACCGTTGAACTTGGGTCAGATCTAAATTTTGTTTGAGTTGGTTCTGGTCTAAAAATATTCGAAACCTATTATATGATTCAGTTCTTGGTTTTAATATATAGATCTAATGGAACCGAACCAACTCGATTTATATAAGTAGTAAATATAATACTTCAAAATAATTTTTATCAACCAACCTTAATTAATTTATTTGTAATTTGATTCTAAAAACATGTCTTTGGAATATCATCTTAGAATGTTAAATTAAGTATTATATCTTAATATTAAAAATTTATTTTTTGAAATTCGTGATTAAATTTTTAATTATAATGATACATATGTTATATTACTCCAATCTAGATTCTATTTTTTTTTACTGACTTTAGCTCTACCATATGCATTCTTCCATTAAAACAATTAAATTGAAAATATTCTTATTATGATATTTATTTCGAGATTTATGCCTTACATTAAAAATTATTTATTGGATCTGACCCAACCCGAACCCAATTTGAATTCAATGGTTCGGGTCTAGTTCGGTGAATGTGGGTCTACGTATAGCGGAACCTATTTGGTTTTAGTCTGGTGCAGGATAGGAACGGAACCGTACCAAACCAACCCATGCATACCCCTACATTTGTATATTGAGAAACGTAAGCCACATAGAGAGAAGAGCTGAAAAGATCCAAGGATTATCGATAAAGGAGACTGATCTTCCATCTTTTAATAATCAAATTATATTGTCTAGGATGATTACACCTCGTGCAAATAAATCTTCAAATCCATGAGTCAACATGACGTGTTTCAAAAAATTGAGGTCTAGAGCCATATTTTACCCGATGATTTTCTCTCCAAATGCATTCGCTATTTCGAAAATATTTAGTTGCCTTCTTTTGCCACAAGTGTACTTTTCCACTTTGTAAAATCATGGATGCCCAAACCTCCTAATCTTTTCAATTTACAAACATTTGCCTAAGAGACATAGTAAGTCACCTTTGTTTCATCATCACCATTAAATCAACTCATTTGGAGTCAAGCTAGGATGGATCCAAGTCGAGCTTGAGTTGGCATAAATTTGCTCAGTGGGGCAACATGTGACATGTTGCCAAAAGAGAGTACTATATTAGTTTTTGTTGCTAATAAGTATAAGAAAAACTAATTTTGATAGTTGGGATGTGTACAATGAACAGTAAAAGATGAACAAATAAGCTGATAAGATTGATTCAAAGTGAAATGAGCTTGGAAGAAGGCACTAGACCAATGCTAATTTAACTGAAAGTTGTATAAGTGACTTGAGTAAACTTGAATATACTCTTACTTGCAACAATTAAGTCTCGTTTGGTTCAGGCCTAAAAATATCCTAGATTCCTACAAAAAAAAAATTAATATTTTATATTAAATATAAATTTAAATATTATAAATCAGTTTTATTTCACATTATACACAAATTTCAACTTTAAAATTAATTTTGTTTCACATCACATACATACTTTAATAAAAAAAATCAGCAACATTTCACATTTATTGCAATTCTCAATAACAAAATTACTTTGTTTCACATCATAACATTAAAATAATTTTCTCTCTCTAACTCGAAAACCTTAATTTTTTTTTAAAATATACTTTAACCAAACGAGGCTTTAGTGTTTATGTCATTACATATGGTTTCTCAGTTCAATCTCACCCATCCACGTGGCGCCATGCTAGAATGGATTGAACCTAGCTAAATCAGATTGCCAATTAAACTAGGTTGAGCCAAGCTCCTGTCTCGAACCTCATTAGGAGGGGGTTTGCCACCATTCTTTCAACCTTGGACCTCATTTAAAGGGGTCCATGACAACTTTTCTGACTTCAACTCCGCTTAGGGGTGTTATAACAATTTATTCGCCCGTACCCCATCTAACGTGACTCACTCCATCTCTTCACCTTGGTGATCTATTATCGTCCAACCTTAGTTGATGTTTGGTGGGGATTCTCTACGAGTTGCGTATAAGTTCTTTATTATAGTTCTCAACGTATGTTGTTTTTAAGAGCTCCACATCAACAACTCATTTATAATTGACTTTTGTTACACCATATTCTTTTTGACGAGCATTAGTGGTCATGAAGGAATCTTTAATTGCTAACGATCACTTAGGGCTACAATGGTCTCAGTTGCCCAACAGCCTATCAACCTTGCAAGCTACGTGGCGACATCCTGGTGGCTCCATCAAGCTCTGATGACGAGCGATTCTAGCCTTAAGTAGTCTCTTGAGTTCCTCTGGTCATCTCGACTACATGCTCTAGCTATAAATAGCTATTTTCTTGTTCATGAAAAAGGACTTTTGAACCTTTGCACTTTAGCTCCTTCTTCGACTTTATGAAAAATCACTACAACCACACCCTAGTCTAGAGTTTTCTTTTACTCAGCAAGTTCTATTCCCTCTTCTATAATCTTTTCTAGGAACCTTTTGGCACTTAGTGGATTTCCATTGCCTATATCTTGGTTCGTGGATGTAGGATCTTTGAACCATATTAAATTTGTGTTTTGCTTTATTTCTTTCTTTGCATTGTGTACTTTAACATTTTTGTTGTCTGCCAGCTCTCACTTTCCACTTTGCACATAAGGCATAGGGTTTTTTTGCGGGCCGGATCATCTCTGCTGGATCTGTCACTCCTCCATCAAACACACTTCTGTCAACAGTTATTGGGAATGAGTATCGGAGAAGAGACATAATATTGGTCCCCATAATGTGTTGGACAAATGTGATTTACTTTCTTGCCTACAAAAGTTTCTTTATACTTGGCATCTGATTCTAGAAAAGGAGAAGTACCAGGTTATCTAATTATCATTGTTCCGTCACCATCTCTCTATCTTCTTTTCTGTCATCCCTTTTGAATATTTCTTCTTTCAGTGGCATATTGATTAGCAGATAAGATAGTAAATTAGAAGGGCATAGAGTGCTTTCTATGCGTCCAACTTTCTCTACTATTGGCAGGAGTCATGTGGCAATCATCTGTCACCCTCCTTGATGTCCTAGGTCATTAAAACTAATAATTGTTGCTGCTTTATCCTTAGTAGGTGGTTGCCTAGAAATACTTTCTAAAATTATCTTAAGCCCTCTCTCTCCCTTCAGCTTTTGTCTATATGATTAATACTTGCGATATTATTTCTTGTCAACAATGCTCGCTGATCTTCAAAAAAAGAAACAATGTCTTGCTGGTGTGTTGATTTCTTTTTTTGATTGTTTGCTGTACCGAATTGTTTTGATATATTCTGTTTATGGAAAACTTTCTTTGCTGCTAATAATGTAAATCTTTGTTCCATAACTGATTTTATTTTGAAATTCTTGTGTATGTTCCTTATAATTCAGTTTCCAAAATGGAAAGTAGGCTTTACACTCCTGCATGGCATATACTTATTTACACTGAAATGTACAATTAGCATATATCCATGTATAATTATGATTCATAATTTGTCATCCTTTTTTGAGGTCATTTGACCTGATTGTTGTTTATTTTTGTTATTAATCCACTTTGTCTTCAGTTGTTTAGCTTTTTAAGATGATGGGTCTGATGTTATCTCATAATCGGGACAGATGTTGCTCATATATTTGGATAAATAGTTGCTTATGCAGCGTGGCTTATTTCATCTTCATTTCATAGATTTTAGCAGCTGCAATACGAAGCAACTACGATGAATAAGTGTTGTTGCTGTGTCTAACCGTCTGGTTGGTGCCTCAACTCTCCAGGTACAATTCGGTAATGAATAGCTGGGCATCAGCTTTCAACTGGGCTCAAGGGATCACCCTCCAGGTCCGGGATGTGCGAGCTCGTGTGGCGAGCGACATGGCCTGGGTCACGATGAAAGCTTACATTGATGCGGACTCCGACCAATTCTTCATGACAAATGTTTACGAGTTTCACGGTGGCCGATGGTATATGGTCCACCATCATAGCACTGTTGTGGTCTTGGAAGGAGATCCAGGACCGGGTCAACCCAACGGTTTCGCCTGAAATATATTGAAAAATAAGGAATTCCTTTGCTTTCCAAATGTAGCACAAAGCATCGCCTGCAGTGGAATTTATATCCATTTTCCTCTTTCTGTAGATCCATTTTTCTGATTTTTGGTTTATATTCTTTGATCTCAATGTCTTTTTCTTCTTTTTCTTTTGCATTCTCCTGCTCTTGAGTCTGCTTTAGTTGATGTTTTCAGCTGAAAAATTTGTTTATTGGAAAGTGATAATTGACATATTTTCCTCATAATAGAAAAAGTTTTGCAGTTACTATCTTGTCCGTCCAAGCCATCCTCCGTTTGGAGAGTTTTATTTATTTATGTTCTTTTATATGGTGTTTGAAGTGTAATTTTTTTTTTTTTTTTTTTTTTGAGAAGATAGTTTGGAGTTATTGGCTCTGTTTAATTGAACGAAAAAAAGGATTTTTTTAGAAATATATATAATGTGAAATAAAGTTAGTTGTATTAAAAATTATATTAAATGTGAAATAAAGTGATTGTTTAATGTTAAAAATGTGGGTAGAATGAGATGTAATATTATTTATTTTTTTAAAATAAAATAATGTTTTAATAGATGAAAATTTTCTCTCAAATGGGGCCTTAAATCGAAGACTGTTTTATTTATCAAAAAAAAAAAAAGAGAGCTGCTTTACATGCTTCTTTGCTCTAAATTATTTTTATGTTAGAAAGTTACTTTATTTATTATTATAAGAAAAAATGTCAGTTCGTTCATTTGCTGGATTTTGAATTTCTTCTATATCAACTTTTTTTTTCCTTATTTTAATGAAGTTTTGAATTACTTGGTAATCAATTTAAAATCGGCATTCAAGTATGCTGAAGTTGTGATCTTAAAACCATTATCCTCAATTAAATTTATCATGCATTTGTACATCGAATCGAATGCAAATATAAATATTAAAATTAATTTTATTTCATATTTTATATATTTTTAATATTAAATTTAAAAAATAAATGAATTTTTTTTTATTACAAAAAAAATTGAATCAAACAAGGCTAAGGCCTGACTTTATGATGCAATGCAAATGAAGGGTTATCTTTGTAACTTCACCATCAAAATTCTGCCCTAGAATGGATGGGACAGCAGGTCTCTCGCATGTCGGCGTGTGTTGCCTGCGTTCTGATTTGTTGTGAACGATCCCTCGGCTTGGCGCCGCCCGACCTCGTCTTCCACCCATCGCTGACCTTCCCGCTCCTCTGCTGAGTTCCTCGCCGATCCCTACATCGTCAGATCCATGATTCAGGAAGTTTTGCTCACTCATTTCCTCCATATATTGCTTCCAGGCTGGTTCATGCAGGCGGCGGTTGCTTGAGTTTTCCACTGAGTTGAGAGGAGGGTTCTTCTTCGATCTGAGCGATTCCAGGCAGGTGGCCACGGACTCGGCGCCGGCACACAGCAGTGGGCTGCTGCAGGTGTTCTTCTGTTCTTCGGGATTCATCCCTGATTCTGCTCAGGTGGCGCCGGATTTAGCTTGATTCGGGGTGGAGTTGCAGAGTGGGCTGCGACTACAGGTTTTTATATAGGCTTGAGTTCCTTCTATGGTTCATAGAGCTTCAGTTATTTTATGTTTCACTGGATCCTTCGTTTGCTTCTGTTGTTTCAATATTCTGTCCTGCTGGTATCATCTATTGCTACTGTTTGTTTCTTTGGTTCAGTTGACCTTTCGTTTGGGACTAAATCTTCTACATGCATTTCTTAGTTCAATGAAAGTTGGTTGCCTAATCTTTGTTAATTTTGTGACTGTTCTTCATTGTTTCAACTAAATTGTTCTAATGGCTGGCTCATAATTTTTTTCCCCTTTGGCTGAACTGAATTTTGGAATAGAATTCCGTCTCTGTTTGATAATTCCCTGAGCTTAATCAGATTCCTAATCATTGAATGGATACCAGATTGCTTCACATGTATAGGATATTTGAGTTATACATGCTGGTTAATTTCGGTTAATTATCTATATGCTATAGTGAATTTATTATTTTCAATATTACCTTTTTATACTTGATAAATTACATAGTACACACTTTTTTATACTATGCACACCATAAATTATTAAAAATATTACATTGGACATACCATAATTGTGATATGAAGGTAATTTTCACGTACTTTGTGATGTGTGGAATGTAACTTATCAAATTTGAATGAGTAATATGTATAACGACAAGTTTACTGTGGGATGCAGGTAATTATCCCTTAATTATTTTATTTGCATTAGTTCACTGGATTTACTTGGTACATTGCTAATTTTTGAAATCTTATGTGATTAAGCTGATTAGTATAATTAAAACAAAAGTAGTTAAATCTCCTTAATATCAAAGCATTAAAGCATAGCCTCATGTTTCTAAGTTAGAAAATTTTAATTACTTGAATTGTTGCATGTTTAAATTATCTAGGCTAGGGTATTTAGAAACCCTTCATCACATATATGCTAGGATACAATTTTGTATTGGTAGTTTGGGATTCACTTTTGTGACCCGCATTGTATCATGATAATTGGTGATCAAGTTATCACAAAGAGTGAACGATTCAGATACTTCGGATTAATTTAAGTAAGATCTTCTATCACACAGCACCACTCACAAGACAATTTGCTAGTAATGTTATTTATGTGGTGCTGAGTGTTGACCTACAAAATAGTGACAAATAAAATAAGTTTTGCAAAGATGAAAATAACATTGGCAGTTTATCCCTCCTAGTGCTAGCCTATAAAATTATTATTGATGGTGCACAAATAAAACTGAAACTTATAAATTTTCTTTATTTATAATATAAAAACTATATTATAATTTTCTTTATGTAACAAAGAAAATTATAAAAACCTTGTTTTTTTTTATAGAAACCTTGTTGGTTTGAACGACTTGTTAAAATGGAAAGTTAAGAGAACAAAGATGTTGGCGGTGGGTTAGAATGAAATCGTCAGAGTTGACAAGCAAGATGCCAGTAGCAGCCGCAGTGTCGATGCCACGACTGATTGAAAAGGCGACGAATTCGACTACTCAGGAAGTTGATCCGCATCTTCTTAAGGCTATCAAGTTATCCGCCCGTTCATCCGAAGCGGAGATCTACGCTGCCGCCAATGCCCTAATGGAACAAATGAAGAAGCCGCACTCACAGGTTTATTTGTTTTCCTCCCATCTTCTTTTTCATTCAAGATAGAGCTTTTCTTTTTTTTTTCTTCAATTATGTGGTTCACAATGAACTCTGATTTCCTAGGTGCAAAATTTCCAAACTAATGGGAAGATAAATTTGATTATTTTGATCTATTTTTGATAGGGTTCCTAAAATATTTTCTCACCAGTTCTTGTTTAAATTCTTTAGCTGCCTTTGGTCCGAGTTACTTATTTGAATCCTTTATTTATGGTTTTTGTGCTGCAGTTCCTTGGTTATGTAGTCTCTAGTGTTCTGTGTTGATTCTTAACCGCTTTATTTTCATGGTAACAGGAATCAACTTTAGCAAGTTTGGTTTGGGTTAAAAGTTTAAATGATAAAAATGTCATTTCATGGCAAGGTCCTACGACTTGCATTCTTTCTTTTTTTTACTAGCTTTTCCCCTGGTAAGAAATTTTTGTGAAGGTCTTCCTCCCTGTATTTTTTTGAGGAGTTGTAAGGATGAGTATATATCGGATTTCTGTGGTGATGGACAATATATATCTCGAAAGAATTAGCAGCATTGTGGGTTGTGGAGCTAGTTCCTTTCATGGGTTACTTTGGCTAATGAATTTCTTAGTCTATTCCTTGGCGATCAAAGCATGTAGAGAAGCTCTTATTTACTCTTATGTACTTCTAAACAAGTATGACGAGTAAATAATGTTTGAGGATGAGGAATTGATGTTTGTGGTCATTAGTCAAATGTAAGGTGCAATGTATAGCTTTTGATTGTAGGCCTTTTGAGGTTTTTTTTGTGTTATCAATTGCGTTTATTTTACTACTTGGAAGTATCAAAAATATTGAGATTCGCATATTCTGGATAGCTCATGTCTTGCATGCAAGAATAGAACAGGTTATTTAGAAATTATTGTAGATAAAGCTTTTTTTGAGCTTTAAATGAAACAGTCATCTATGAAGCTCGTTAGGATAGAATTATTGAGCTTTAAAAATTATTGTAGAACAAGTTTATTGAAGTCATGTCATAACAAATCTTGCGGTTCTCATCTTGATGGATAGAATTAGCATAGAGTTAGTTTGTTTGATAGTCTCATCTGTTGTTGGAATTCTCTGAAAAGTTTTTTTGCGCTGAGCCATGGGGATCCTTGAGCAATATCTGGTTAATTAGTAGCCTGATCGTAGAGGAATCAGTAAGAGACAACATTGATATTGTAATATTGTGCTCCTCTTCAGAAAGTTTAAAGTTGCATTCCATAATTCCATCTTTATGTAACCTAATTGTAAAACCATATACTTACGTAATGCTATTTCTTTTAGGTGCGCTACCTTACTGTTCTGGTTATTGACGAACTATTCATGCGCTCAAAGCTTTTTAGGAACCTTTTTGTTGTCAATTTTGATCAGTTCTTGAGCCTAAGTGTTGGTTTTAGAAGGAATTTGCCTTTACCTCCTCCTGCTTCGATTGCTACTAACCTTCGTTCAAAGAGCGTAGAACTACTTGAGAAATGGAATGACTCTTTCGGAATTCACTACAAACAACTCAGGTTGGGTTTTGATTACTTGAAGAATACGCTGAGGTTCCAATTTCCTAATCATCTTGAAAATGCAGCTAGACTGCAGAAGGAGAGAAGTGAAAGGGAGCTAAAAACAAAGCAAATTTTATTGAATAAATTTGAAAGTTTGAAGGATAACTTTGCCTCCATCAAATCTGATGTTCAGTCAACAGTTGATGAAATAGGAGAATGCTTAGATATTGCCACTGCAAAAGAAGGAAATCCTGTCGACTTCTCCATTGATGACTATGAGGGAGAAGAACTCAATTCTTTTACTTTACGTCAAATTCGTATTGAATCATTGAAGGAAGGAGAGAAGGTTCAGGAAAACAGCGAAAACGAGGCAATTTTTGATGTTCTAAGGGAATCATACAAACTTCTCATCTCAAAACATTTAGTTTCTGTGCAAGAGTGGATTTCAGTTCTTGTTAGAGTTGATACGACTGATCACAAATTCAGGGATATTGCATTAAAAGAATTCATCGATCTTCAAAATCTTATTCATTCAGTTAAAAAGAGATGCATCGACTTTGGGCTTGCTCTTGATGAGGTCATAGCTCAAACAGAAGAACTGTGGGAAGAGGGTACGATAGAGCCTTGCATGGAGGATTCTCCTACTTGTAACTCTATTGCAGTTGAGAAACCTCTAGTTAGGCCTGTTCCCAGTTCCATGGAGAGCAAATCTTCTAGTGGTGAACCTTCAACTATAATGTCTGAAAGGGGAAAGCTGTTAGCTGAGGCTCCAGTCCTGCCATGGAGTCTAGTCCTTGACAATTGGGGCTCTCGCCGCGATGTTTTGGCTAATCAGCGGGGTTTAGAGCTTGAAGCCCACTGGGGTAGAGTTGACCCAGATGCTGTAATTCCTGCAGAAAAGATTGCAGAGCTTAGCGTTCATTGTACAGTGTATAAAGAGCATCCTGTGGATATCCGGCCATGCCTTGCTCCTCTTAGAAAGGGTGGGCTTTGCCAGAGAAGGGACTTGAAACTGTGCCCGCTTCATGGTCCCATAATTCTTCGTGATCCAGAGGGAAATCCTATCCAAAAAGATTTACATTCTGAAGGGCAAATTGGAGAGGCATTTTTTGCAGAAGAAATATGCAAATCTCAAGAATCCCCTTGCCCAAGCAAAGAAATATCTGAGCAACTTGCAAGGCAGGCACTGACGAATGTGCGAGAGAGAGAAAGAGAAACAAAATCCCTGAAGCGAGCGAAACTTGCACAAGTTCGCAAACACAATGAAGCTGTTCTCCGAGAAGCTGCAATTGCTTCGGCGTCATATTCAGAATCATTTGAAGAGAACGCCGATGCATCACAGGGTAATGTTGCTTGTGTGAATGTCAAAAAGCCAACATTAGCATCAATGCTGAAGAAGAAAGTTACCGCAAAAGATAGAATCGCAAGAAGGCTGTTGAACACCCGAGCAACTGATACTTCAAGTAGACAGCTTTCTATCGGTGAGGACTCGAAGTACAGAGAGGCGTTCCCCAACCAATGGTAGATGTAAAAATCCTTTACATAGATTTACTAATTGTTTTTCAATTATCATGCAAATTTACGACTTTTTTTTTTCTGAATGATGCTTGCGAGTTTGGATGCAAGTATAAAAGTTTGTGTTATTGTTCGTGCTCACAAGGAATCAAACTTGTTGCCAACACGACTATGTCAATATAGTGCTAGTTTTGTTGTTTTAAAGAGTCGGGTTTGATTTTGTGCATTTATTATATAAAGCGAATTATGTAACTAACACATTTTGATTGTACATGTGGTATAATTGGGTATAGATAAAGTAGTTTTCTTTATTTTGTTTTCTAAATACATGAATAGTTACTGAGGATGGCTCTAACCTTATAATAATAAGCAAACAAGTTTGTAGAGTGCATTCTTATAATAATTAGTGGAAAAGTTTGTAGTGTGTACTTTCTACTACCTTTTGGAGAACAAAATACATTTTGAAAAAACATAATTTGGCTTGGACTTCAGTTTTATGACTAGAAATATTTCTGCAAATCTGCTATCAAGAGAATTGCTTCCTTACATTTTAAAAGAAAAAAGAGCTTTGTTTCAAAAAAGAAAACGAAAAAAAAAAAAAACTTTCTTATAAGAAAAACCTTGTTTCCTAATGTTGTATTTTTTTAAGAACTAGCTAATGTTGTATTTTATTCAATTATTTTGGGTTTGAAGGTGGGATTTTAAGGGGTTTTTTTAAGGTCTCTTTGATAACTATCATGGAGGGATTTAGGGTTCTGTTTATATGTTAAGGTTTATTAATTATGGTTAAAATTGATTGGAGTGAATTAATTCTCATGATAATATCATAATTAGTCCAAAAAATTAAAATATTTAGTTTAAGGAAAATTGTTATATGATTTTAAGATAATACCTAAGGCTCTGTTTGGTAATGGTCAAAAAAGTATGGCTAAAATTACTCATCATCAAAATCTTAAATTTATTTTAAAAAAACTTAAAAAAATTATTTTATATTTCATCTCACACAAATTCCAACATTAAACAATCACTTTATTTCACATCCAACACAATTCTCAATAAATTAATCAACTTTATTTCACATCATACACAATTTTTAATATAACCAACTTACTTTATTTCACATCATACACATTTTTCAAAAATCACTAAAAATTCCAACTAGATCTTCTTTTTTTTCTTATTACCAAACAGAGCCAAAAACGAAGAATGCATTTGGTGTTTTGTATAATAAAAAAATTTACTAAAATTTAGAAGTAAATTTTATAAGATTATAGTAATATTATTAATGTTATGTGGTATTGAGTACTAGTTTATAAATCAAAAATATATGAACAAAATAAGTATAATAAAAATGAGAATGCTAAAATTGATAGGTAGATATATTCAAAACGATAAGATAAAAAATAAGTATATTTATATTGATAAAGTAACTTTAATTGAAAATAATTTTAAAAAAATTTAATTTAGATGATTTAGATATATTCAAAAAAGTGTTGCATCTGAATTGTTACACTGCATGGAAGAAGATTTTTTTAGATTGCTTTTGTTTTTTTTTTGTAGTAATTTTGTGAAGAATTTTATGGCATATTTGAAATGTCCAACAATTTATTAATTTTTAAATTATCTTCCATCAAATTGAACGTGTAGGGCCAATCGAACCGGTCAAACGAACCGGTGGTCCAGCATAGAAACCCAAAACTCCTCCCCCAAACAAAATCCCCAAAACCCTCGACCCCCACACCGATTCTGTCTCTCGCTGCTTCAATCACCATCGGGAGATGGCGTTCTCGAAGCTCCGCTCACCAGCATTAAGATTCCGCAAGCTTCAGCCTCTTCCCTTCGTTCGCCGCTTCTCCTTCTCCTCGCCGGAGGAGGCCGCCGCCGAGCGCCGCCGTCGCCGTAGCCTCCTCGGAATGCCTCCTCCTAGCCCGCTCGGCGACATTCCCGCACCGCCTCCTCCTGGCCGGCATTCCGCCGTTAAGCCCAAAGTAAACCCTAACATCCCCAACCTCCCCGATTCAGACGCTGCCCTTACCGGTGCCCGCCTCCTCTTCCACAACAACATCCTCACCCTAATACGCTCCGGCGATCTCCAAGAAGCCGACCTCCTCGTCCGCCATTCCATCTACTCCAACTGCCGCCCCACCATCTTCACCGTCAACACTGTCCTTTCCGCGCTCCTCCGGCAGTCTCTCCACTCCGAATTCCTTTCTCTCCACCGCTTCGTTAATCAGGCAGGTATCGCCCCCACAGTATTTACTCACAACCTCGTCATGCAGTGTTACATCGATCGCAGTCAGCTCGACCTCGCCGTTGATCACTATCGCTTCTTCTGCCGCAGCCTACCGCTCTTGCCGTCTCCGACCACCTATCGGGTTTTAGTTAAAGCCCTTGTGGAAGCCTCCCGGCTCGAAGAAGCGCTGCAGCTGAAGGAAGAGATGATCGGCACGATCGATCCAGACCCCTGCGTGTACAGTCTTCTTATGGATGGGCTTATCGATAATGGAGATCCGGACCGCGCCCTGGCCTTGTACGATGAGCTGAAGGAGAAGCTGAGTAATGATGATCCCAAGTCTTTAGTTGGAATTGTGAATGGGAGTTTGATTAGGGCACATTTCAAAAAGGGTGATGAGGGGAAGGCAATGCAGGTGTACAATTCTGTGCTTGGAGATGGTTCTAAATTCAAGTTCAGTGCTCAGAGTTACAATTTTATTCTCAATGCGCTTAATAAGAATGGTAAGTTTGAAGAGGCTTTGGCTTTGTTTGATAGGATGATGGGCGAGCACTGCCCCCCAAGGAGATTAGCAATGGATTTGGAGAGCTTTAATATCATGGTTGATGGGTATTGTGATGCGGGAAAGTTCAAAGAGGCTATTGAGGTTTTCAGTAAGATGCGTGAAAAAAATTGCATGTCGGACGCTTTCTCTTATAACAATTTGATCAAGCAGCTAGGGAAGACGGGCATGGTGGCAGAGGCTGTAGAGCTTTATAGAGAAATGCGTGAGAGTGGGATTAAACCGAATGAGTCTACTTTTGTTTTCCTTATGGAAGCGTTCTTTGTTGCAGATAGAGTAGAAGATGCGACTCGATATTTGGATGAAATGGTGGAAGTAGGAGTTGATCCTGGGACGTCGGCATATAATGCAGCTTTTTCTGGGCTGGTGAATGCAGGGAAACTCTATGAAGCTAAGGGTTACTTTGATCGGATGATGGAGAAGGGGGTGAAGCCGAATCTGATGAGTTATGAGGTACTGCTGCAGGCGTTCTGTGAGGCTGGGAGATTCGATTACGTGCTAGTAGTAGTTAGAGGCATTACGATGGATGACGGGGTGGTTTTCGGACCACAGTTGAGAGAACTTGTGGAGTTCACCGCAAGGAGAGAACAAAGGGAGGAGGAACTGGCGCGTCTATATGATGAGGTCAAAAAGGAGAAGGAAGATGCAATGGCAAAGGCAGCTGAGGAGAAGTCAAGAGAAGAGGCTCTTGCTAGGGAAGAGAGACTGAGGAAGAGAGCTGAAGCAAAAGCTAAGCAAGCTGCTACTACAAAGATTACTAAAGAGCACATTGAGATGCATATAAAGTCAAGTTTATTGAATATGAATAAGAGGGAAGATGCACCACACTTGGCTGGGATATCCTTCAATGAAGGTCCGCTAAAGCATTATACTAATAACTATTTCACTAGTCAAGAATTCAAAGTTAGTAATGACGTTACTGATGAGAAGTAGGACTTGTTTGCATATATTTCTGTTAACTAAATGGATTTGAAAGCTTAAATTTAAGATTATAAATTACAGTTGAAGTTCAAATTTGTGTTCTTGCACTTTCCTTCATGTGAAATCACTTGAAATCTCATTCAGATCTTAGTTCTCTATTTTTTTTTCCTTTGCTAGAAGTAGTTGTGGGAATCAGTATCACAACTATTTCATTATTATTATTGCTTTTTAAATTAGTACTATTTTGGTCCTGATTTTGATTTTCGCGTAAGGGCCAAAGTAAAATTCTTGTGAGAAATGCAAACTGTACCTTGTCTAAATGCAATTTCTCATGGAAATGAGAGATGCAGTCTTCCTTTCTTTGTACTCTGAGATCTTTGGCCACATCCTCCCATACAGTTGGCCTGGTGCCTTTGCCTGTTTCACATTGCCCTGTTTGGCACGAGGACTAAAACAGGACTAAAATAGTACTAGTTTAAAAAATAACAATAATAATAATAAATAAATTATTTTAATTATTTTATACAAATTTTAATATAAAAAATAATATTTTACTTCACATACTCAATAATTTTTAATAAAAATATAAACTTTATTTCACATCTTAGATTAAAATACTCGATTTGAATATTTTAGTCTAGAATGTGAAATAAAGTTGATATTTTTATTTAAAATTATTGAGTATGTAAAGTAAAATAATATTTTTTATATTTAAATTTATGTATAATGATTTAAAAAATTTATTTATTATTATTATTGTTGTTTTTTAAATTAGTACCATTTGGTTTTGTTTTGGTCCTCATGCCAAACAGGGCCAAAATAAGTTTCATTTAAAGAGTTATTAAATATTTTTTAACTACAATTGAAATTTTTTCTTGCTATTTTCCTACTTTTGTTATTTTTTTAGCTTACGTATTTTAAATGTTAGAATTTTTTTTTGAAATTTAGTGATCATCTTAATTTACATAATTTTATCTTACAAATGAAATTTTAATTTAATAAATATTGACAAAATATTGTGTAATTTATCTTTTAGAATCTTTGTTAGATTTAGATCAAAGGGAGAAATTGATTGATGATTTCTTTCATGAATATGCTAATTTCTTAACTATCCATAGTCCACTTTGGAGTTCGCATTCTCCTTGACAGTGATTATTGGAGATTACCAGAGCAGCCAATCTCCTTTGAAATTGTGTACGCTAGTTTGTCTAAAAGATTATTCGATGCAGAATAATGAACTCAAACCTTAGAATAAGATGAGTTTGAAGACAAATCGTCTGAGAAAAAGGAGTATGCTAGATAAACTTTGTAATATCCAACAAAAATTAATTTTCTTTTATATATTTTATGCTTATTTATTATTTACCTATCTAATTTTTTGTGTTTATTCACAATATTTAATTATGCATCTGTTTTATTTTTTTTGAGTATAAATTTGTAAACATTATCTACTTAAATTAGGTTAAAATTAGTTTATGATGTGATTAAAATAATATAATTAGTATTTAGTATGTTATTACATGATATCTCTTATATCATTATATATGATACTTTAAATATGTGGCTCATTTATAATTTGCTAACTATTTTGATTTTTTTATTTTATTTTACTTTTTCAAACAACCTTTTTTGGTTTATGAAAAGTATGAATTTTTACCTTAATCTTTCGAGCACGTGGCATATTACGAAGTTTTGTAAGAAAATAAAGATAGAAAAACAAACCATAACAAAATAAAGATAAAAAAATATGCAATCTCAATGGATGCATGCAAGTCTAAAAAAGTTTATCTTAATGTTGAGGCTAGAAATCAATCAGAAGATCGAAAGAGAGATTTTTTACGTCAATGGATGCATGCAAGTCTAAAAAAGTTTATCTTAATGTTGAGGCTAGAAATCAATCAGAAGATCGAAAGAGAGATTTTTTACGTAAAAAATCGTCTGGGCGAAAAAACCACAGTACCGTTGGGGCGACTTTCAAAGATTTTCACTATATAATTGCTTTTTATAAGATTACAGTAGTGAAGTGGGGAGAGAGTTTTTTTTTGCAGAGAGAGAGAAATCAGACCGTTTATCCTTGTTATAATGAGATTTTATAGTCTAATTTGGTCTCTAGAGAGTCACTTTAAGAGAATGGGCTCCATCTCTGGCGTTAGATTAATGATGTATACTAGGTTATCTGCTAGGTCGGCACATCATGGCCTCGGTTGTACAAGTCATACTGCCCAGGCAGGAGGAGCCATGCCTCTTAAAAGTAGTATGAAGTCTTGTACCTTATATTATATATGAGCAGTTCGTCATGGATTCTTCAGCATGGGCTCTTCGACAACAACCTTTCGCTTGGGGGTCCCCTGTTCGACCTTCGTTCGTTGTTGAGCTCCTGTGACGCTGATGCCACGTAGGTCTCCACGTGTACACTTTAGATATGCTGGCATAGATTTAGATATAACACTAATCTCAAAATTTATTTTATTTTATCAACAACATAAAAATATAAACTTTCTAATATTAAACATATCAACAACATTTAGATTAGCTAGCCTTGTTTGGTTGGAGTCATTTTTTTTTCCAACATAAATTTTAATTATAAAATTCAACTTTATTTCACATTTAATGCAAAATACGAATATTAAAATTTAAAATATTTTTACATTTTATATATTTTTTAATATTAAAATAAAAAATAAAATACTTTTTTTATTAAAAAAAAAGCTCAAACCAAACGATGCAGTGCAAGATTGAATTTTCCCTGATTTAATTTAATATAGAAAAGTTTAATTGATTTTTTTTTCGCAAAAATTCAGTAAGAACTTATAGAAGTAAATATTTTTGGTAACTTGGTGCTTCAACAAAAATAAATACATTTGAAACAAAATCAAAACACTTTTTAAAATTTTTGTATTTTTACTGTTACTATGTTAATTATAAACAAACGAGCTCTTATATTTTTGTTTTATAAATTTATTTAGGTCTTTAAAATTTAAGAATAATATAAATTAGGTCTATTATTTTAAAAAAAATCAATAAAAAATATGAGATGATCATTAATATTTCAATCAAATTATTTTTAATTAATTAAATTTTTTTATTTTTTAAATAAAATTTGTAAATGTAAAACTATAAAACACTAACATCTCTCGTTTTCTTTCACAGGTTCACCAATCATACACCCTCCGTGCGTGTGGATGGCTGCAAAAGGGTGTTGTTTCTGCAGTCTCTGCTATGAGAGGCGGAAAATGGGAAGATACTTTTATTAGTTTATATTTAAATTTTTTGAATTTTTTTTAAAAAAATATATCAAAGTAATTAAAATTTTTAATTGAAATATTAATATTAATCTCTGAGATTATTCAAAAATTTGAAATTATATTTCTGTTTAATATTACTTTTTGTACATATATATAATTTTTTTTTATAAAGTCCTCTCAGAATTTTTTTTTCGTAGCAGACTGCTCTGAGAAGTTTTTTTTTTGAATTAATACTCGAAGAAATATTTTTTTGGATGAAATTAATATTCTTACGATTCATTTGGTTCAAATTTGTTTTTAAACTCAATACAAATTTTTGATGATAGATTACTCTGAGGAATTTTATTTTTGAATTAACTCCCAAAAATATTTTTTTGGATGAAAATTAATGCTCTCCTGATTCATTTAATTCGGACATATTTTTTAACTTAATATAAATTTAACTATAAAAATTAATTTTATTTTATTTTCAATAAAAATGTAAATCTTAAAATTAAATTTTTTTAGACCTTATATTATTTTTAATATTAAAATAATAAGATTTATTTTCTTGTGAAAAAAAGGAGCTTAAACTATGCGAGAACTCAGAAATTAAAAAGTGATGTGGCTTCCAACGGCTCTCGGGGCCTTTTGGTCTGCTACGCCTGCGGAACCTTTTGCACGAAACATTTTTCATTTACGTGCTGTGATCCTAGTGGTTGAAGATACCAAGTTCGCCAGCTACTAGTAGTTCTTGCGGACCGCCATATCAATGAAATCCGCCGCTTCCTCGATTCGAATTGGAGCGCCTCTCTCTCTCGCTCTCTCTCTCTCTCTCTCTCTCTCATTTCAGCTCTCTCTCTCCCTCTCTCTCTCTCTCTGTGTCTGAAATCTTGCGGATCTTTGTCGTCTTTTTCATCTAGGGAAGCCCCTGATGGTAGCTCCTCCCTCCGGATCGATGTCTCCACGGCCTCTCAGGTCTATCTCCGGTTGTGGCCGGAAAAAGAATTCGGTTCTCGCGAATTCTAGATCTGGCAGGGAGAACATCCCTCCGGTTCCTTCCAACGTGCAGATCGAACTCCAATCTCCTCCTTTGGATCTTAAGAAGACATCGATGCAGCAAGGAGCTCCAGTGGCGCGGGAATACCCTATACCGTCTATTCAGACGGACGAACAAGCATCCGCCTGCGATGCTGCAGTCAAGGTTTTCTTCTGTTTAATAGATGAACTCCACACTAATTGTAATCTACTACTATTTTCCCATACTTTTCTTTGTTTATTTTTTTTTCCCTTTCCCGTTCTTCACTATATTTGCAAAATAAGTTCCTGTATTCCATCAAAACTTCTAGACTTGTCCTATTGAATGTTGCCCGAGATTTGATTCAACTAAAACTGATTTTCCCCTTTTGTGCCTAGTTACTGGTGTTATATTCTCATCCTGAGTGCCATTTCTTTAATGTTAGTTAAACATTCTGCTGTGGAGAAGCTCTATCTTGCAGTGAGATTTAAGTAATATTGTTAGGCATATTGTACTTGCCTTTTTTGTCCTTGTGCAGGTTATTGTGAGGTTAAGGCCAGTTACCAGTCAAAAAATTGAAGGGTCTTCAGTTGCTCGAAGAATTTCCCCTGATACCCTGACAGTTGGGGATCGTATATTCTCATTCAATTCTGTTCTTGATTCAGGTTCTACTCAGGTAATTAAGTCTGGCTCATGCATTCCTTGATGGTCTAGGAAGTCTATGACAGGAAATTTAAATCCGATTAGGAAGATGTCTTCAATTTTGTTGGTGTACCTCTCGTTAAAGACTCTATGGCGGGTTTCAATACTTCACTGGTCGCATATGGGCAGGTATTGATGACATGGCTTGAGATTTGACGATTTTGTGATTTCTATGCCTTCAAAACTACTTATCAGAATACTGTTGAATTATGAGTAGTCAGGAACAGGAAAGACATATACAATGTGGGGTCCCGCTAGCGCAATGGTTGATGATCCTTGCATAAATGAATCACAAGGCGTTGTGCCTCGTATCTTCCAGATGCTATTTTCAGAGATTAACAATGTATGTTTTATATTACCATTTTTTATGAAAGTGATGAAAGAAAGAAAAACATTCAGATCGTATATGAAGTTCATATACAAGTTATCTTGTCAATGATAAGCAGAAACTAATATTTATTTTCTGTTGTTGAAGGAGAAGACAGATAAGAGTGAAGAAACACAAATAAATTATCAATGTCGGTGTTCGTTTCTTGAGGTTGGTTGAACCTTTAAAAAGCAAGTGCGCTAGCTACACTTCTTGTTCTCCATTTGCTTGATGCTATTTCTTTATTTGATTTTATAGATATACAATGAGCAAGTCAATGACCTTCTTGATCCAATGCAGCATAACCACCTGGTAGATTACATGTCACCTTCAACATATCCCTAATGGTTTTAACAGTATATGTGATATCTGCTTTAGTACAACTGCTAATTGTGTTCTTTGCAGATGAGGGATAATGTCAAACATGCTTTCCAGGTTGAAAACTTTACTGAAGAATATGTAAACAATGTTGAGGATGTTACTCAACTTCTGGTGAAGGTAGTAGCTATGTCTCAATTTGCATACTTTACTGTTTAGTAGGAGATAAACACATCAATTCTTTTCACTTTTATTTTCCATCTTTACTGTCAGTTTATTTAATAGTTGATCATTGCTAGATCTTTTGTTGCTTTAGAAAACTGATGTGTAGAATTATTACGGAAGCTTGGTATGGATCAAATTACATATATGAAAATTATTCTCAAAAATTTATCTTGCATTTTATACCCATATCAATTTAATGAAATAAAACAAGAAGAAGATTCAAAATCATACCGTATATAATCAGGATGATAATCTTAAACTCCAATAAAAATCACCTTGGAAATTTCATATCTTCTAGAACATCATGGATCTTTCTCAAAGTTCTTCAAATTACTATGAACACGAATGAGTGGGCACTTTTGATCTGGGTCTTCATTGCACAACTTAATTTTGAATTCTTATTTTTTTTATTCTCATCACATGAGAAAAAGAATGTAGTATGCGACGGAGAGAGTGATTCCTCTTTGTGAGAAAAAAGAACACTTGCTCAAGCTCACAGATCAGTGAAAAGAAACACATTTTTAATCCTTTTTTTAAAATAATAACTGCCATCTTTAATTAATTAATTAATTAATTAAATCAAAAGATGCACCCTTTTGAATTTAAGTATTTAACTACCACCCATTATTAGTATTTAAACTAATTAATTAACTAGTCAAATAATTAACTAATTAACCAAATCTCCAATATGTGAAACAAGTCCTTAATGGTGGCATTAAATATGGTGATATTAGAAAGAGAAAATATTTTCCATTAAAATGAGTTAAATAGAGATCTTTCTTTTTCACGTGTTAAAATTTGAATTTTATAAGAATCATTCTCATAAAAGAATGTATTGTGGTACTTCTATATAATATATGTCCCTGCAGTGTAGTTCTTACCACATTGTATAATCTTTAATTTGAAATTATTTTAAATAATTATATTATTTAAAATATAAATTAATTTAATTAATTATTGTGTGAAATTAATTTATAATTCAATTAATAAATTTAACCCAACATAAAATATGGTTTGCGGATCTTTTACATCTACTATGTAATGAATTTTAATATAAAAAATATCTATATATAATGAATTTTTGTTCTTGTTTTGATTTTGTTAGTCTTCTTCTATTTCAAACCCTGTACAAGTTCTTCACCAAATGTTAAGACTTTTTGGACTTACGCTATAAAATCAACTTGTATAGGTTAATTTATGCATTTATATGGTACTTATGATCCATTGTATTGAATCTGAATTTATTTTTCTGTTTTATGATGATCTTTTGCAGGGACTCTCAATCAGAAAAGTTGGTGCAACAAGTGTAAACTCCAAAAGCTCACGGTCACATCTAATATTCACTTGCGCCATTGAGTCATGGCGTAAGGTAGCATTTTTTTTGTTGTAATAATCATTGGAACTTTGTTCAGTAGTTTGAAGCATTTGCTGCTTTGAATGACACTTAGTTCAAAATTTGTGTTAAATATTGGAGTTTTTCTTTTGATAATGATGAATACAATTACATTTAATTCTACATGATAATAGTATGTATATATTTTTTTTGTCAGGTTTCATCATCAAATATTTTT
The DNA here is from genome assembly GCA_002786265.1 of Apostasia shenzhenica. NCBI lineage: Eukaryota > Viridiplantae > Streptophyta > Magnoliopsida > Asparagales > Orchidaceae > Apostasia > Apostasia shenzhenica. The sequence continues at coordinate 3,504,603 of KZ451982.1, forward strand.
GTCAGTTCAAGGACAAGTAGAATAATCCTAGTTGATCTTGCTGGATCAGACTATGCTAAACTTGGTGATGTTGGGAAACAAAGTATTCTGGAAGAAAGATACATTAAACAGTCACTATCTAAACTTGGGTATGATCTTTTAGTTGATATATATTTGAAATTTTCTGACCTAAATATCTTTAATTTGAATATCTATTTTCATGGTTATTACTTGTTTTACCATGTTATATTTAGAAAAATATGTACATGGTGAACATAGATAATGGATAGTTAAAATAATAAGATGTATCTGAAGTTCATTGGATTTTCTAAAATTTCACTTGGTTCTTCTTACCATATATTTGCAACATTGATACAACAAATGGCCAGAGGGTATGATATGTCCCTCATTTAGGCAATGCTACGTGATCAAGAATCAGAATAGAATTAGCTTCACTCTAGATGTTAGTTATTCTGATTTCATTTCTTTTCCCATCTTTTGTGACAATTTCATGATGAATTTTCAATTGCCTTAATTCCGAAATTAGTTTGCTAAACTACATGTTCAGGCTTCATTTAGCTTTTTTTAAAGAAAGAGGCATTTACTTGTATGCCACTTTAGAAAGTGGTATTATACACATCAATCAAAATTAAATATTACTTGTAACATTTTAAATTTGGTATTTTCTTGTATATCACTTTTTTTACACTTGCACATGCTTATAGTACACATTCTTTATGATGGTTGAAAAATATGTATTTAAGTTTGTACACTTGAATTTTTGTATGTACTTATATATTTCATTTTTCTATGAATTTATATTAATAGGCACTTATATATATGTTGTTATATAAGTACACATTCTTTAAGATGGTTGAAAAATATGTATTTAAGTTTGTACACTTGAATTTTTGTATGTAATTATATATTTAACTTTTCTATGAATTTATATTAATAGGCACTTATATATATGTTGTTATATAAGTACACATGAATTTACGTATATGCATATGTATTTTGTTATATACATATTCATATATGCTTGTGTGTATTTATGTATGTATGGGTATTGTTATATGAGGATGCATGTATTATTTACGTACACACACATAAATATAATTATTTTTGTATATATGTTTGTATTTACATATAAAATACAAGGTTGATTATATCACAAAATGTTTTTGATGACATGTGCATAAATATTACTTCCTAAAATAGTGTACTATCAAAAATTCTTTAAAAAGCAAACTTCCTGTAAAAGAAGGTGAGTGAAGTTCATGTCCACATCGTATTCCTTTCCATTTTGTTTACAATGGTTAATTGGATCGGCTTTCCCTTAAAAAGAGCCTACAATAGTCATGCGCAATCACAAATTTCCCTCCATCTCTTGTCTTTTATAGGTGTTGAACTCTATTCTTAATATAATCATTATCAATACAGCCTACTATAACATGACTCCTCATTCGTTTGAACTTTTGCATCTCGGTTATGTTGACCAGAAAATATTTTGGTTGGTATTTAAATACTCTTATAATTAATTCCTACGGGAAGCTCTATTATGATATGCATTTTTGGCATTCTATCATGTTATCCAGTTATGAACTTTTCTTTAATGGCCAGCCTTCCTCATCTGATTATTTTTACCATTTCAGAAAATTGGTTAATGTTTTGTCTGATGCCTCTTACATGGAGAGAGACGAAAAGGTGCCATATATGGATTCATGTTTGACAAGCATATTGCAAGATACACTCGGAGGCAATGCTAAAGCTACATTTATTTGTACCATATTTTCAGGTGAAAGGTAATTTTATGTCTTGCTCATTTTTTTTAATATTCTAGTGCTAGTAAAATATGAAAGTGCGTTTAATATTGAATGATTTTTTTTAAAATTAAGTATATTTAATTAATTAATTAATAATTTATGCATTATTAAGAAAAATGAACAAATGGAGCATATTTTTTATGTCGTTACTGTAGCACCGTTAAGCAGAAGTCACCCGAGGCACGGGCGACTTCTGCAATATAGAAGTCGCCCGTGTTCAGGAAGTCACCCAAGTTTTGGGCGACTTCTTGAAGAAGTCCATGTGTCGGGCGACTTCTTCTATATATTTTTCTAAAAAATTAAATTTTATTTCATAAATATTACTATTTTTTATGTGATTTGGTATATAATAAGTATTCACAATGAAGTTTTATTTTTTTCATGAAAATATTACCTTGAAATCTAAAAATAAAATGAGTACGTATTTCATCTCATTCTTCAATTGTAAGTTTTGTATTCTATGCTCTTGGTCGATCGGCAGAGCCAAAGAACTAAAACCAAATTGTGTCTAATAAAGATTATATAGTAATATGCACTCGAACTGCATGTGTCGTACTGTGTTGTATTAACTACAAAATTCGAAGGCAAATTCCCGACGAGTTCTCCTAGAGTGAACAGCTCCTGCTCTTGCAGAGTGTACGTCTCAGTCGGAGCATGAAGCCTAGCCAGTAGAGGGAAGTGAAGTTGTGAGCGAAACTGATCACACAACAATAATAGTTAATTCCGAGAGTCCATCCATATGCTTAGGCTATTGCCCTCTCTGTACACCTCTCAGCATCGAACAATAAGTTTGCAGTGTGTGTAATCTCATCCTAATACAAAGAAAAAAATTATAAGAACAATTACTATAATAAAGTTCAATATGTAATAAAAACTATAGAGCTCACAAATCCTTTGACAACAGGAGCTGAAGAAAAATATGAAGTTCCTTCACTTTAGCGGATACAAGTGAAAGACATGCCTAAGATCTATCCCAATCCATGTACAGTCTCAGTGCATCAGCATCTCACTAACCATCTGAGGTTGTTGAACAAAATCTAATCGTCCTCTCCATAGATGCTTGTACAAGGAGTGCATAGTAAACCAGTTTGTCGATGCTCGTCCTTGACTATCAATTCTCTTACTGTTAGGATCTGCCATGTCACACTCTCATTTTTATAGACTAATTATTTATGAAGCACGAGTACGATACGGCGATACGGATACGATACGATACGGATACGATGATACGCCAAACTTAAAAAAAGTAGGATACGGATACGTTAGGATACGACTGTTATATTTATGTATAATACATCAGATTCTCATATTTAAGATATAAATCTATAGTAGATTATACTAGCTTATACATTTTGTTGTTATAATTTTCAAAAATATCTTTTAAATTAATTATATTTTTTTAAATATTATTAATATCACTAAAAAAATATTAGACAATTGAACTACAAAAAATAACAATATCCTTCAACAACTATTGAATTTAAAATTTTTTAAATTAAAATAATATTTTAAATTTATTTAATTACTTTCAACCTATCACAGATCATCTAAGTGAGATGAGAGTTTAAATATATTTCAGTAAATTAGTTTCAGTTTTAATTTAAATCCGATTTAAATTAATTAGCTCAATGCAAACGACATATAATTAAAAATAACATAGATAATGTGACATAAAGTCATATATACTAATTTAGTTAAACTAGATATATGCTCTCCTCACTCTGTGTGTTAACTAAATAAATAAACAAAATAAAAAAAATTAAAGTTCTATCGTTTTCATAATATGAGCTTGATTAAAGTAAAAAGAAAGTGATCGGTGTCTAACAGAAGCAAAGATAGCATGGTTGATATAGAAAAACTAGATAATATACTTGCTTGCAAATACCAAATTCTTTTTCTATTGCCGAAACACTAGCGTGCATTAAGCATTTTGTAATTCCAATTATGTGAGTTCAGTATATCTCTCAATCTTATTATTTGAGTCTATGCATGAGTTGTGTTTTATGTATAATATATTTTTTATTTTTTATCGTGTAGGTCAAACCAATTGTTTCAATATTTTTTTTTCTTTAATTAGAAGTATCGAAAAGTATCGGGCAAGTATTGGGCAAGTATCGGGCAAGTATCAGGCGAGTATTGGATTTTTAAAATTAAAAATAAAAATCGATATGCCACGTGGCGTATCGGTGGAGTATCGGTGGAGTATCGGTATCCGATACGGATACGATACGAATACTTTAGGCTCCACGAAGTATCAGTGCTTCATAGCTAATTATCCATAAAATAAGGGATAACTTACAGTCAGAATTACAGAATAAATTATAAGAAAAAATAATTTTATTGATCTCAAAACAGAGTTACATAAGTTCAGGCACAAGACAGGTCACCCAGGGTAATCTTAGACTAGAATATAAAAAGATAAAATAATCAAACTAGAAGGCAAAAGATAAATATCAGGGGAGCCATACAAAATGTAGAAAAACATCATCCTTGAGAATTTTGTAGTCTTCTTCTAGCAGCATATTATTTACTTGAAAAATAACAGGTCAGTTACACAGAGTAAATAATCTCTACCTTACAATAGGTCAGGTGGAAATTTCTAACTCAAAGTACCAACAGATCAGGATATCTAAATATCTTATAATATTATCATGTATTATGCTTTGCATATATATATATATATTAAAATATATAAATTTTATATCGATGAATGATCAGAATTAGAAGATATACATCACTAGTGTGACAATAAAAGTAGCAAGTACGTCACCAACGTGACAAACAGATACATTACCAATGTGATAGCAGAATAACAGAATGCAAGTATGTCCCTCATTCGATGTTACATGTCCCGAAGGTGGTTCATCAACCAGTGGGATCCCAGCGCATCATATTATCATATATCTCAGAATACATGGGTCTAGTATAACCAAGTATAAAATCGCGACATAAACTCTAACAAAATATCGGCTTGAAGCCATGCAGAGCAGAATGCAACTCACGAAATTTGATTGATTTCATCTTATATATTAGTTAATTTAATTTAATAATCATAATGTTCTAAGTTCAGTGAAAATTGTTTACTTAGATGAGAGGCAGTAACAGTTTGGATATTACGGCTCATGATTCGGATAAAATTATTCAGATTGAGTTTAAGTTGAATTGATCGCTATTGAGTTTAATAATTTAACATGTTGACTCAGACTACATAGGTCTATTTAAGCCAAACATGTCAAGTGGGTCAAAATAGGTCAAACGGATCAACTCAGGGCAAACTAGTCAACTTGAGTTAAATGAGTCAACTCAGGTCAAATTGGTCAAGCTAGTCAAATGGGTCAAACTAGGTCAAACAAGTCAACTCTGGTCAAATAGGTCAAATAAGTCAAATTGGGTCAACTAGAGTCGAACAGGTTAAGTCGAGTCAAAACGGGTTTGACACATGTTTATCAGGTTGATACGAGTTAAGCGGGTTGACATGAGTTAAAGTTAATCACAGGTTAAACTCAAGTTAAACTAACTAAATTGAGTCAATAAGATAAATTATCAAATGTAATTTAAATTAAGTGGGACCATGATACTTACCTCTTCCGGCAAAGTCTCGTTGCTGGAAGAAGTAGAGGGAAAGTCACAGCAAGATAGGCTAGGGTATATAGAGGCAAACTAGAGGTTGTGGGTTCCGTTTGAGGGCTCTAGGGCTTATTTATAGGAAAAAAGTAAATTTAATATGGTGAGACCCGCTGGTGGTTGAGGAGGTGGGAGGAAGGTAAAAGGAAGCTTTCTATTTAATACGACCGGTGATAGGAAAGGGGAAGCAAGCTTCAAAAATATAATTTATTAAAACAAAGTTGTAGAGATTTTATTTTTAATACAATAATTATTTTAAAGTCCTCAGGTTACAAATGTACTCATGTTAGATCTAAAAAAATATATAAATGAATATTAACAGGTATTTCGTAAGTGGGTTATTACACGACACCTCCAGCAGGAAATGTTGCTGACAACTGAAATGATGCATCACACGATCGGGCAGATGTCACTCAACAACTACCCAAGTTATAAGTGGCATCTGCGCTAAATAAATAGCTGATCCAGCAGTGCAGATAGGTGACAGAATATCTAAAAGATCAGCAATATATGGTGTCCATATTGCCTGACCTTGCCGTAATATATTGATCTTATTATGATAAAATGAGAGCTTATGATATTGTGTTTGCCAATGACACATCACCTGCCAATACAACGTATCACATGAAAAAGAGTTAGATATCTTAACTAATAAAAAATAATATTAATATAAAAATATCTGTAGTCTAGTAGCCTCCGTATAAGCTGATCTAGTGATAATTATTTATTGTGATAACCTACATGTAGTCGCTTCCATGTCCAAATGTACAATAAATATAAGTAACCAACAATGGTAGAACTTATAGGTGAGGCAACACGAGATAACTGCTATACAGCTGTGCTAACACTGCAAATCTAAGCGATAAACCACCAAATTGTCAGTAATCCTCGAGCAGTGTAAACCACTCAAGGTGAATCTCAAAGCCTGATGTATCAGGGACAAGAAAACATCCCAACACACATAATATGTAAACGCGAACATGTCGTGTCAACTCTGTCACAATAAAAAATATAAAGGCATACACGAATTAACTGTGTTCTGCCCCATATGAAAAGTAGAGGACTTGGAATCATCTATAGAGTTCGTGTTTACGAATCCAAGAATAGAATGTTGTCCTAATAGATTATTACAACCGTCAATCCAGAACTCCCATATGTACCCTTCCCTAACATGTACACAATTTATCAATAGATTTCCATCAATTCGAACACCTAAAATGACAGCAATATTCTGAAGTGTAACTATCATCTCTCCAATAGGTAAATGAAATGTATTAGTCTTTGGAGACTAATGCTCTACAAATGCAGTAATCAAAAGATGATCTAATCTGATGTAGCTAAGATGCCTGATATTAGCTACACCAGCAATATCTAATGCATCTATAAATATAGGGCATATAACAGGCTACTCTCGTAGCATAAGTAGCAAGCTAGCAGAATGGAGCAATCGAGACTGATTCGGATATGTAGCATGATGCCTCTCGCGTAAGTGTTCCAACGAGAGATGAATAACTGAGGGAAGGTCATCTCCCACTGCACCTCTACTGTTGCGCTCCCGTTCTCGTGCCATATCAACTGCACATGAAAAAAGAAATAATTTAATTAATAACATGTAACTTTTAAAATGTACGTAAGAATAATTTTTACTAAACTATAATATAAAATAATATCACATATGATTACCTCATAATTTCAGAATTTTGAGGACATGTGGATCTGTTATGTCTAACTAAATGATATACGCTGCAAGTTCTGCTCGAATCAGCCTTTTGCTCATTCATTATATTTCTTATACGATGTGTATGTAGTCGTCCAAGCCTTCTTAGATGCAATGGTGGCTTGAGTTCGACAATGTCACGTTAAAACATATGCATTTCTTATAAGGATAAATTTCAATGAATAGGAAGTTAATGATTACATTTCTGGGAAGCAGACAGCAACTTATTCTTCTAATAGTAACTATAACTATACATACTTGCATACTCTTATTTATCATCAGCTATGCGTTCGTATTATTCATGCTCTTGGATCGATACGCTTAGACTACAATCCAATGGTATCACACTACTAATATAGAAAGCTATAAAAATATATACTCTGATCAATTTCACATAATTCCTGATATGTAATATTGGGTCATATTTGTCAGCTTCCTCTGCATGCTTTTGTATTATTATTCGCACCCTTAGTACATAAGGTGATGCAGCTTCAGACTTTCAACCAACAGTGTTTTGTTGTCATTTTAGAAACTAACCCAATGAGTGATAATACGTTGCACAAATAAGTGCTCGAATGAGCCAGTCCACAGTAGGGGTGGCAATGCATGACCCAACCCTTGAACTCGACCCGAACCCGACCCGCAAATTTCAGGTATGGGTCATGAATTTTGACCCGTTTATTAAAGGGGTCGGGTTCGGGTTGGGCATAATTGAGTCCAATAGAGTTCGGGTTGGGCTTATGAAAAAAACTCTATAAACGAGCTGGATCGACCCGCCAACCCGACCCATTTATTAATCGGGTTGGGTTCGGGTCATGGATTTTGACTCATTTAATAAATGGATCGGGTTTGGGTTGAGGCTATTCGGGCCGGGTTGGATTCGAGTTTGACTCGAACCCGATTCGCCAACTCATTTTGGGTCCACGAGCACGCTTTAGAACATCATTGAAGCATTCAGATACGTTTGTAGTCACAGTACTATATCTGAAACCTTCATCATGAATTTGTGTCTTTTTTTTAAATCTTCTATCTTTAAGCCACTTATTAGGATTCGAATGTACAACAATTATATCTACATATGTTGGACAAAACTACCTCATACATCAGTTTTGTCTGTACTATACATCTTATCGCAGAGATCAACTGCCTGAATACCTAGAGCTTGTAAAATTTTCTTAAAATTTTCACTCAAGTGACGGAGATATTGTCGGTGGACAGCATGAGGTAAGACAAATACTACGCCTCGCAGTAAACCAGAATGTTTATCGCTAATAATACACAAATCTCTTTGTATTCGTATTGGCTCGATAAGGTCGCGCATTGTTGTTAGAAATCACTCCCAAGAGTCATTACTTTCTAACTTTACCGTAGCAAATGCTAATGGAAAAACACCATTGTTAGCATCTATGCCTACAATAATTAATAAAATACTATAATATTTGTCTAAAAGAAACATCTCATTTATACTCAATACTGGTCGACAGAATTTCTATCTTTTAATAGATGGACCAAAACTCCAAAACAAATGTTCGAACTTATTTATTTGAGATTTGTTTATGTCATAAATAGTTCGAGGCATAACTACTGTTTGACACTCACAATATCTGTATAAATTTTTATATGATTCCTCCCAACCACTAAATATAGCTTTGATGGCCTTCATTCGAGCATCCTAAGATTTCATTTAACTAATTTTAATATTGTATTTTGCATTCACCTGTGACATTATGTCACTTAGGCGTATATCTATTTGAGCTCGCATAGTTGGTTCTACTAAGCAAGCAATGAATCTGAACGTACATTGACAATGGTCCTCATTGGGTTTTGGGTTAGAGTAGTTATGCGGCTCACCAGAAGTAAATATCTTCTATGCACCACTATATTTCTTAGCAGCGATTGCATGTAAATGTCATTTATATGGAGTGGGCTTATCCGCAGTATGTATATAAATTAAAGTAATTTTTTTATTTATTTGATACTATCTTCTTATGTTGCACATGATTACGGATTGCTCAATCACTCAATGAACATTGCGAGTCCCAATTTAAATAAAATGTAGGCCCCGTTTGTCTAGGAGTTTAAAATTAACCTGGTTTAATTTTAACCAGCCATATCACATCACACATAAAATTTAATATTAAAAATTAAATTTATTTCACATCCTACACATATTACTAAAATAATAACTGACTTATATCACATCCCTCACATATTCCAACATAATAACTAACTTTATATCACATCCCTCACATATCTCAACATAATAACTAACTTTATTTCACATCATTCACAACTTTCAATAAAAAAATATCTCCATCCAAATTTAATTTTAACCTTCTTAAATTTAACCTTATAAATAAACACACCTAGTGTTTACTTGAAGATATTGCAGCTCCCAAAAATTTACATGCATATCTAGGACTTCAAGATAGGCATTGTCGTCGATCTCTGCATCCCACTCTTATATGTTTGCAGCAAACTGAATGTAAGTATTGTTTGATTCAGACTATTGCACTCATGTTGAATCTGCTATAACAAAATTGCACAGAAGAGTATCAATATCCCGCTCTCTTTGGACCCATCCTCATTAAGTTCATATTCACTAGAGTTCGATTCTCTTTCAGATTGAGTTAGACTACCACTGTACATTAATTGATAATTATCGTCTTCTTTATTATTGGTATCATTAGTTTGCACATTATAACTTGTGAATAGACTATAAGCATCATAACTTGGTAATCATCATAAGCATCTAACTATTATTCAATAAATAGTAAAATAGGTTTTTAATTGTAACACTTTAAAAAAATAAAAAATATAATGAATATCTGCATATAATGAAACACTATACAACTAAACGAATTAGAATTAATTAATAAGAAATTAATTAGCAAATAAGTTCAACAGATAAAAAACAACTAATTTTTAAATTTTTAATAAATTAATTCATTATTATTTAATTATTTAAATAACTATATAATAAGTAATTAACTTAGTAGTAATAATATGTAAAACTATTAAACAATCATTAATTAATTATATAATTAATAATAATAGTTGATTAAGTAGTTAATTAAGTAATAATATTAATAAAAATTTTACTTAATTTGTTAATTTTTTTTTAATAATGCTTAAATTATTAATTAGTTAATTAAATGTTATTCATTTAAAAAAAAAATCATCTTTAATATTGACAGATATAAGACTGGGACATTGAGCACGCTAAGATTTGGGGAGCGGGCCAGAAAAGTGAAAAACAGGGCAATATTAAATGAAATATCTGAAGATGATGTCAATGGTCTGAGCGACCAGATACGTCAATTAAAGGTAAGTTTCTAGTACAAGGTTGGGCATTATATGAACGTTACTTCTGGTTTGTTCTGTTTGGTGCTTGACTTCCTTTTATATCATGTTCCAGGAAGAGCTCATAAGAGCGAAATCATGTGGAAATAGTTGTTCTGATGGTACTGATGGATATTTCAAAAATCACAATTCTCGCGAGAGCTTAAATATATTGAGGAGGAGTCTCAATCGTACTCTACTCCTGCCTTCTATTGACAATATTCCAGATGATGACATGGATGTCGATGAGGAAGATGTAAGGGAATTGTACGTTCAGCTTGAAAATTTGCATTCTTCAGGGGATATAAAAGATAAAGGTGTAGGAAGTGAGAATCAAATATCCAGTTTGACTTCTGATGACATTGAAAATACAGAATTTGATCCCAATAGCTCTATTAATTATCAAGAGACTGCATATTACTCGCTTCCAGGCAGCAGTGATCGTGTGGGAGATTGCTCAGAGGTAGCAATATCAGACCCTGAAATCAGCAGTAATTTGAAGAAGAATAATATGCAGTATAATACGGATATTCATGACCCAGCTTTTTGTACATCACCTAGAATTCGTGAAGGCTCAAAAAAAAGATTATCCTGCTCCCCTGGAATTCACCTTAGTTCGGTTAACAGTACCTCTGAGAGCACAAAGTTTGTTGCAGAACATGTTTCAATTATTAAAGTTGAACCTATTCGCTCCTCATTGCAATCGAATAAAGTCAGCCCCATAGATTCATTGGCAGCCAATCTTCAGAGAGGTTTACAAATCATAGATTACCATCAACGCAATTCAGCTGCAAATAAATCACTTGTTTCCTTTTCTTTTGAGCACTTGAATTTGGTTTCAAATAAGTCAGGAATGGAAAAGGTTGATTCTTGTGCATCAAGGCATGTTGATGCTCCTTTACTTTGTTCAGCTTGCAAAAGCCAGATTGCTCAAGTAGATTCATGCGGGCCTGTTCAAGAATTGAATGAAGAAGTGATCAAGGTATTTTATGAAGCTTTCTTTCTTTCTTTCTTTTTTTCTTTCTGGAAATGAGTTCTTTTGTTTATGTTGATGCTAATGTGGGTTCACCCGGTGAATTGTGTTGATACTAACGATTATGTGGCTGTCTTAAAGAGAAACAACCAACTTCAAGCTCTGTGCGAAGAGCAGGCAGGCATAATTAAGCAACTGAATTGCCAGGTAGCAAATTTGAAATTAAAGTCAACAGTTAACTTTTAATTTAGTTGCACCATCTAATACCTTGTTTTTAATTCACAGATTGATCTCTACAAGCATGCAAGCAAGCAGACTTCTGTTTTCAAACAAAATTCTTCCATGGCCTTGGAGAAGAAAACTTCTTTTTCTGCAAGTAAAAATGGGGTAAGTGATGGAGGACTAAAATTTCAAAAACTTTAGGAAATATTTGCAATTTTGACTGTAGGGTTGTATTTGGTTGAACTGGATGAAATGTAGGATTAGTGTGGGAGTATATTCTCTTAATGGTGAAACTAATGGGCCAAGTTCAATCAGTGAAGGTGAATATCTGATAATTGCGGAGAAGTACTAGTCTCATGGGACTATGTCTCGTTCAGACTTCCACTTTTCACGTTGCTTTACAAATTTGTGGATTCCACTTGACTATCATTTAAATAGGCATCTAATAGTTGACATTTCTAAAGTAGCGTTTTCCAATTGCTTCGTTGTTGTTTATGAAAATGCTAAATTCCTGGTAATCGACTGACCTAAGAACTTAAAGCCTGTAGATCTCATGACTTATTAATTGTATTATCTTACATGTCCTATCACTCTCTCACGTGCAAGGTAATTTGTTTTGTTGTGTGATTTTAATTTAGCATAAATTCTTTTTTTTTTTGGTCCCTAGTACTCGAACTTGAGACCTATAGTTCTGACACTATATTAAATCTGTTGTTATTTAATTGACCTAAATGCCTAAGCTTGTTGCTTATTGTGCATAAATTTTATGTTCTTACAAATTAAGATTACTGTATTTGGGTTATGAAAATATTCAGAACCAACTCTTTCTGTGCATTCCTTCTAAGCACTAGATACACTAATTTCTAGTTTTACCAAATTCCCTGAATTTCAGTTACATCAAATCATCTTATTATTAACTCTACAAGCTTGATTTCTGAGATTATTAATATTATTCATTTTTCTTGTTCCTACAGATAGGTGAAAATGCTACCAATGAGGATACACTTCTCCTTGAACTACAGAGCTTAAGAAACCAGTTGAAATCCTGCTCCTGTGCGTCTGCAAACGATTCACTTCTCGAACAAGTAGGAAACCACAGCATCACCCCACGAAAATTAGAGGAATATGAGAGTGAAAAACAGAGGTGGATGGAATCAGAGAGCCGTTGGATATCTATAACTGAAGAGCTAAGGCTAGACCTTGAATCAAATCGCAGGCTTGCAGAGAAAAAGGAACTAGAACTCAGCCTTGAGAAGCAGTCAACAGCTGAATTGGATGATGCGTTGCGTCGTTCAATTCTAGGGCATGCTCGGATTATTGAACACTACGCTGAGCTTCAGGAGAAGCATGATGAATTGTTTATGAAACATAAGAAGGTGATGGAAGGGATCGCAGAGGTAAAGAAGGCGGCCACAAAAGCAGGTTCTAAGTGTAAAGGTTCTTCAGCATTTGCTGCTGCTCTTGCTGCTGAACTCGCTACTTCGAGAATTGATAGAGAGAAGGAGAGGGCTCGTTTGAAGGAGCAGAATAGGGTGCTTAAGATTCAGCTTAGAGATACTGCAGATGCTGTGCATGCTGCAGGAGAGCTGCTTGTTCGGTTGAAGGAAGCTGAAGCAGCAGTTTCAGTCACGGAGGTTAGTGAGGGCAAACTATTTCAAAGCATTTCATGGATTTTTCTTATATTGCTTTAGTAAAATTTACAAAATAAAATTTATCAAAAAAAAAAAAAAAATACAGTATCTCAGAGTAAATTTATTTGTTTATCCTTTAATAATCCATGTCACAGAAGTTACATCGATATAACTCAAAAATACAACTAAACTCAAAACGTACAAATATTATAATTTAATTAGTATTATCAGCATATTCTTTGAAAAAAATAATGTGTTTCTTATTCACTGAAATGATGTTCATATAGTTGAAATTATCTGATATCTCCGAATTTTCTAAATTAATAAATGTTGAGTCCTTTCTCATCATTGTTAAAGGTAGAAGTAACTCAATTATAATTTCAAAATGTCATAATGGATAACAGAAGTATATAATGTGTTCAACATAAATTACATTATTTGGATGCTTAATGTGTTAACAGACAAGTTTACTGACATACATGTAAATCTCACGTCAAATTGCTCCATTATGAATTCAGTTATGGGTAGGTTGAATTATAATGTTGGGCTGTAAGAATAACTTATATAAATTTGAGTACTGTTGAATCAATAACATAGAAAATGAATATGTGGTAAGACTAAATTAAGTAGGCGATGACTATACTCATAAGATTGGAGTAATTTCTATTGATAACATGCTATAAAGTAGAGTAATGTGATGTGGGATATATGATGGGAGTGCACAAGCTGCAAAGAAAAAAATATTTGGATAGGAATTGAAAAGAACAAAAATTTTAATGTTTAACATAATCATTACTTGGTACATGTCTTCATTTTAAATTCCAGTGCTCTATGAGTTTTGAGTAGTTCATAGTGTATTCATATGCATTAGTTTTTTCAGTGCAGGATCACAGTGTTGTGGTATGAACGTGCTGGAAGATTAAAATTATTTGAGTAAAAATGACTGAACTTGCGAGAGTGTAGCAGTAACTTCTACTTACAAAATGATTATGAAAAGTACTCTTTAAGTACTTTTGGTAAGAAAACATATAGATAGGAATAGGAAGGAATTAAGGCAAATTACAGACTGATGGCCCAAATACACAATACCGGCTGAACTGGGTAAATAAAAAAGTTAGAATAATTTAAAAAATTTAATAAAGCTGTTGAGAGCTAAGATTTCTTGGGTGTCGGTATTAAAAGAATAAAATCCTTCAAGAATTTAGATCAAAATGGTGAAAATTCAGATGAACAATCTGAAAGTGACTTCTAAAAGAAACTGACGAAAATCACTGTTTTGGGCTGAGTTTAAAAAGTCTGCCTTGTCAACTAGCTGATCAATGTGATGACCAGTTGCTCCTATATAGCCAAACCAAGTCAGAAAATGAACAAACAAAATTATCAATGAAAATAGAAGAGCTAGAACAATAAAAAGAAAAAAAAGCACAAGCAATTTATAGTGGGTATGGCCCTCTATAGCCTACTCCATCTCCTAAGCTCCTCAATGGAAATTTCCACTAACCTTACTTTTTTAATCGAGTCAAGCCCTAAACTCATACATGCACTCCTTTCAGGGGTAAGAAGCAAACCACAAACTTTTGATCGGGCTCAAGTCCAACCCCCCACTAAACTTTTCTCTTGTTTTGGCTCAAAACCTACAGCAAACCTTTTATTACAGACTAAGGTTCTAACCCTCAACCACTCCTAAACCCTAGTGCCTCATTTGGTATAGGCCATTTTTTTGGCCCAACACAACTTTTAACTATAAAAATCAACTTTATTTCACTTTTAATACAAATATAAATATTATAATTAATTTTATTTCACATCTTACATACTTTCTAATATTAAAGTAAATTTTTTTCTTATTAAACCTATAAAATAAAATATATTTTTTTTCTTGGTAAAAAAAAAGCTCGAACCAAACGAGGCACTAAGGTATAAAAAACCTCCACATAGGGGATAGTAAATGTGATGTCCCCCTTTTAAGACACTACGACAACTGACTTAAATCATAGAGGAGATCATACAAAGAAATATTTAGCTTTAACAAAATAGAACTGTCTAACATATATAGCGGCAGCAATATAATTTAAATAATAAGCTGAACTACAAACATGTTTAACACACTTTTATTTATTCACAGGCCATAATTTACATCTGACTTTATGCAATTTGAAAAGATCAAACCGAAATACAAATCCCCCTCTGATTTAGTGCTCGTAGACCCCTCGTGTGCCTCTTTTTTCACCAGTACCTGCCAATAAAGGCATCAGTCCACCGACCCCATGACTAAGTAAGTAATAAGAACTAACTTGCTAAATAAAAATTATTTACAAACAAACATATATTATTCTTTCTTATCAGCATCAATAATAAATAAACAAGATAATTTAACAGTCATAACATAAATGTTGATGTCACATTAGCATGCAATATTAATAATACGCTACAAATCCTTTTTATTCTTTATATTTTTATCTTTCGGGCCTCGTTTTCTTGGATTATTCCTCAACTGCCTCTTTTCATCACATATACATAGGATCCTTAGCAACTCCTATACCCCGCAAATGGAAGAGTGCCACATATACAATCATTCCCGATATTTGGCAGGTTGTTTACACATCTTGGCAATCATCCCTGATATTTAGCAGGTTACCATATCACATAGCTCGAGCATAGCCAAGAAATCCTTTTTTAATTCATTGTCGATCATTAAAATATTGTTATAATCACATTTAGTTGTTCCAAGTCCACAAATCTCATTTTTGCATTTAAACTTGGTAAACAACTTAATAATGCTTTAAATACACATCATCGTGCTCTTGATATTCTTGTAGATTTATTTTAGCATAAAAATCAATGTTCTACTCTACGATTAATTAATTATGTAGCTTGATCAGAAATCATGCATATAATGAATGATTCTGAAAAATAATAATTTCAGTAACATAAATTTAATTATAAAACAAACATTTATTTGTATATATCATTTTTAATTTAATATAATATATAAAAACACGTATATCAAATTAATTAATTAATTTACAGATTTAATTTAATAAACAACTTAGAACTCTTGCCTACCTCGAAATTCGGACGAGAAAACTGGCTTCAATTTTTTTCCTCATCTTTTTCTTTTTCTTCTTCTCCTCCTCCTGCTGGCTGCAGGTGCTGCAGCCGCTGCTGCTGTCGGTGGGCTCGGTGGAACGGGCGGACGCGGAACAGAGGCGGCGAGTGGGAGAGAAAATCGAGAGAGAGAATCTATTTTTTTCCTCTTCAATCGCACGGACGGGTGCAAGGAGAAAGGCGGTTCAGTGCTGTGTTTGTCACATTTGTTGAGAAATTGCATTTTGGTCCCCCTATTTCTTTTCCCTTATAAATAGGTCCTATAATTATTATTTTTAAGTCAAAAAATATTTCTTTTAGGTTCATAATATTTTTAATTTTAAAACTCCAAATCATTATTTTTTGAGTGTCACAGTAAAAATATAGGAATTTAGTTAGACCAAATAGCATACAAAAATAACTTTTAGAAGAGTGAGAATATTACAAAATGGGCACTTTAGCGTTGCCAAGATAAACTATTAAAAACCTTTTAGAGCAATAGAGACTTTTAAGCTGGTGGAACAGATTTGAAATTTAATGGAAGAATTATCAATGAAGCTCTTGGCTTACATTATTTGTAACCCATAAAAGAAAATTCTTTTTGTTAATTATTTGCGCATGTATGCTTAGGAATGTGATTCATTAGATTAAGAGAAAAAAGAGAACAAGAACAAGTTGCAGAACTTAAAACATTTCAAGAGAATTATCTTAGCTGGAATAAAAGCTGGTGTAGGGTATATATGGATGGAAATTTGGCTACTGTGGGTTGTTTCCCAATAATTTTCTAGTCCACCAATCATAGGTAGTCTTAGAAAAGAAAATTTTCTTTGCAATAAAGGCACAACACAAACCTTGAGAATTAGAATGGTACTTACTTTATTGGTGGAATATCTTTGCAGCAATCATGGAAAATGATCTGATTAGAGGTACAATGCTTTTTTCCATTACAATTAGAAAAAATTGTGTTATACACTTATCTCAGATCTATCAAGCTCTCAGGAAAGATAGTCTTTATATAAATTTAAAGAATGCGCATTTATAACTGATCAAGTTATCTTCCTAGGCTTTATGGTATCATCTGAGAGTGTATCTATTGACCCTGAAAAGATAAGTGCTATAATTAGTTAGCCGGTTCCTTAAAGCATCTATAAGGTACGTAGCTTTCATGGATTGACAACTTTTTATTTGTGGGTTTAACACCATTGTCGCCTCGATCATGGACTATATCAAGAAAGAGTCATTCGAGTGGACGACGGCTGCTACTAAAGCCTTCGAAGAAATTAAACTAAAATGATCGAAGCCCCTGTTTGGAGACTCCCAAATTTTTTGAAGGTCTTTGAGGCCTCATGCAATGCTTCAGGAGTTGGCATTGGTGATGTACTATTTTAGAAAAATTATTCTATTGCCTTCTTTAGTGAGAAGTTGAACGAAGCTAAGCAGAAGTATTTAACTAATGATAAAGACTTCTATGCTGTAGTGCAGGTTTTGAAATTTTAGCAACATTATCTCTTACCTCATGAATTCATTCTATTCTCTGATCATAAGGATTTAAGATACCTAAATTCATAGAAGAAGTTGAATTGAAGGCATACGAAATGAGTCGAATTTTTGCAAAAATACACCTTTATACTTAAAGCTTAAGACATGAATTGAAAATAAAATTGCGAACGCTTTGAGTATCGAGGTTGTGAGATTCGATAAGCTCATTGAGTGTTATGAGGATTGTCCTAATTTTGGGATCATCTACGCCGTTGTAAAGGATGGTCAATCTAGGGAGTACGCTGATTTCTTAATTCAGGATGGCTATCTTTTTCATGATCGTAAACTATGCCTACCATTAACACCCGTTGGAGACTTCCTTGTTTGGGAGTTACGTGCGAGTGGATTAATCAACCACTTTGGCCGAAATAAAACAATTTAGGTTGTGAAGAGTCAATTTTATTGGCCACGCCTCAAGAGAGACATCGCGCGCATAGTTGGTTAGTGTTAAACCCGTGCTG
The DNA here is from genome assembly GCA_002786265.1 of Apostasia shenzhenica. Lineage (NCBI taxonomy): Eukaryota > Viridiplantae > Streptophyta > Magnoliopsida > Asparagales > Orchidaceae > Apostasia > Apostasia shenzhenica. Next base: position 3,523,004 of record KZ451982.1, read on the forward strand.
TTGCAAAACAACAAAACTGGACTCTATATGCCTCTAACTATATCTGATCGTCCTTGGCAAGATCTTAGTATAGATTTTCATCAGATGCCTTTAGGTTCACTCATTGTTTTTTGATGAGGTAGTCAGGCCACACGAGTTGCTAAATTTGATGGTGTCTAGTCAAGATATTAAGTTCACTAGTTATTTTTGAAAAATCATGTGGCGCCTCCTCGGTACGAAATTTAACTTTTTCACGGCCTTTCGTCCTCAAATAGATGGACAAACAGAGATAATTAATAGGAGCTTAGGAAACCTGCTTCATCATTTGGTGGGAGAAAATAGAAGAAATTGGGACCCTGTCTTACCCCATACTGAGTTTGCATATAATAATTCTGTCAATAAGTTTGTATGCATGAGCCCATTTGAAAGTGTACATAGTTACAAGGCTAAGGTTCCTATAGATCCCATTTTATTACCTATTCATACTAAGATGTTTTAGTCTGCTGAATCTTTTACACAGCATGTTAAAGAACTACATAAAGAGATTAATAAAAGAATAAGTACTAGCAATGACACTTATAAGAAATTAATAGATTGTCACAAATAGATGCAGAAATTTTTGAAAGAAGATTATGTGATGATTTGCGTTTGATCGAGCGGTTCCCATCAAGAACTATTAAAAAATTATGAGCTTGCGAAACTAAATTTTAAAGAAAATTGGTTTGATTATGTTGTTGATTTACCACGAGAATATGGTATTAGTTCAACCTTCAATATCTTAAATTTAGTGGCATACAAGGAAGCAACAATAATACCCAGTGATCCGTTTGAATTTTCATTACCTATTGAGAAAACTCTTACCTGAGTATCCACCAGCCAAATTCACTTTTAAATAGAAGCAAATAGAGTAATTCATTAATTAGTAGATAATTTCCACAAGAAATCGAGGATGTCAGCATTATTTGGTTCTTTAGAAAGGTTTATCTCCGAGGATTCATGGATTATTAAAGATGAGCTGTAGAGACTCGATCCAGATTTGCCAGAGATATAGTACAGTAGAGAGAATGCCCCGTGCCGTCCCTCGGCTCGACATCCCGCGCCGTCCCTCCTGGCGCGCACACGCCATCCATCCGCGCCAGCGTCGACCCTACCTGACAGTCCCGTGTCGCCCCCGCACAGCTCGATCGGTCGACGCGCTCGAGCCAGAGTGAGCTAATTTCTCCGAAAATTACATAGCGGTCCCTGAATTTCTTTGATCTAGTACGAATATTAATAGAACCTATAATCTGGTTAATCAATGTTGTGGATTTTACCGTTCACTTACGATTTATTCGAAATTACTCCATCTATGCGATCTTTCATTATTGAATGCAAATAATTACTATTGGTCAAATATTCTGAGACTCTATAATTCTGTAATCCTATCTCTAATTTGTTGAAAATTAAATTAAGCTCTAATTTAAGTTAGTAAGTTTTTAATTACCTTTAATCCAATTTATTTTAAAAATTGAAAGAATCATTTTTTTCAAACATAGTTAATTTCTTAGTCATCATAAAATTGAATGCTGAAATTCTTCGCATTAATTTATGATTGTTCTGCTATATAGAATTTGCTAATCTTTGAAATTGCATCATCATTCATCTGTCTCGCATTACAAATCCTCTTTAAAAAGAAATCTTACCATCCTGAAACCAATCTAGTTCTCAATTTTCATGTTGTGAATCATGAGAAAGTCGATCAGTGCTTGAGGGATTTGTTTGATCTGTGTGGAAGATCTAGATGAGTTGTCGTTTTCTCTACTACACTGGGTAGTATAGGTATTTTAAGCTAACCTGAGGCATAGAAAATAGTTTTGAGAAAGCTTGGTATATGGAAAACTTATCAAAGATGTCTTTTGCTTAGATGTCTATGTTTTACCACTTTCTTAAACATTGGTAATTTGTTTTCCTTCATTCGTGATAGTGTTCCTCCCAATCACCTCGATGGCATTGAAATCGCTCTTGATTTTTATGCCTCCAACAATAATCCTAGAATGTCTTGCTGCATGAAAGAGGAACTTTCTTAACTTGAGAGGAAATAGAAACTAGGCGGAGGCACTATGCAGATTATTACAATTATGACAAATTGTCACTCATGAGGGTGATTATGCTAGATACCGTTCTCCTTGTTGTCTATCAGCTTCTGCAGAGTTATATTTAAACAGTGAGAGTACACAGTGATTAGGTGAAAGCATTATGCAGATTATTACAAGGTAATAATACAAATCATAGTCGGTGAAATAGTTCTCTCCTGCTTGACATCAGCTTTTCTGAGAAGATGACTCTGGCTGTGTCTTCAATATGGGAACATTAACTATTGCTTGTCAAGTGTCATTGAGTTGACCTCTTGAATGAAACACTAGGTTCATGTCTATGTTTTTTCTGTGGATGCCTTGGAATTATGAGGACCATATGTGAGGTTCGTGAGCTTCCTAGATCAGACATCATTATACTCCTTGCTTCATCCCAACCTCTCATTCTTGTTCTCGTCTTGCTTCATCTTTCTGTGAAACATAACTTATCTTAAGGAGGGGTTTATTGCATTTGAAAGAGAGATGAACTCCAGTATGAAGCATCTTGTATCAGCTTCAAACAAGAATAATCATATGATCAGTTGTCTCTCTTTCTTCAAGCACTAGAACATCCTCTCTAAAGAAACACCTACATTGATCTCATTCTTTGAGTTCTTTCTATTCTATCTTCGTCTTGATTTCCTACTTTCTAACAACAAACAGGCTTGCTGTGGATTATTGCTACTTACGTTACGATGATTTTAAATCTCTGTGGATGAATGCATAGTATCTTTTATTGTGATGGAAGATTGCAGTATTTTAATTCTTTTTTTTGATAAAAATTTCTATTTTAATATTATTGCTTGGACTTATTGCACGTTTTATGAAATTCTAGGACGCTATGCGAATCTTATTTTTGTTGCTTATTTAATTGCATTTGCTTAGTTGTGATTCATCTTGTGCTCTATTCTAATTCATAAATATATCTACTTTTTACAATCTATAAATGTTTTTGTGTTAGATTCTATAAAATTCATGTTCTGATACTCTTGTGTTCTAATCTGTAAATATTTATATGGTTTCCTTTCATTTTTGATGATGTTGTATCTGAAAAATTACGGATGAATAGTGTTTTGCTCTTAAGGAACAACAAAAGCAATTTAGTTGGCATTTAATTTTTACAAAATTGAATCAATGCTCTAAACTTAGAATAGAGTTAGCTGGTGTGGAAATGTAGGATGTAGAGAATGAAAAGCACCATTAAAATGTACAAGATGACATTTTTACTCAAAACAGTACAGTGAAAAAGGTAGGTAAGGTATAAGTAATATGATTAGATGATTAAATAAGTTAGTGTTAGCACCACAAGATGCATTCAATGGAATCAATTGACAAAATAGAATTTATAAAATTGCCCCCAAATAGTTGGGACAAAGCTAATGACAATGATGAGAGAATCAACATTTACAGCTTCACTGAAAGACATGAACAACTGAAAAATCACTGCATAATGTTGATGTTTGATGATTTTCAAAGCAGGAGAAGTATGGTCATGCACAACAAGAGACAGAAAGACTAAAGAGGCAAATAGAGAAACTAAAGAAGAAACATACAATGGAGATTGCCACCATGAAGCACTATCTTGCTGAGAGTCGGCTGCCAGAATCAGCATTGGAGCCACTCTACCACCACGATGATGCTGGTAGTACCCCTGTGCCTGATGAGGAAATGTCATGGAGGGCGGCATTCAGGCCTTCATATCAGTAAGAAATCTCTCTCCACTTTCTTTTTGTCAACTGATTCAGGTTGTTGACAAGGAAACACTTCAGTTTATTTGAAATTTTTCATATATTTTTCATCATATTATTGTTAAACATTGCTATTATGATTTTTCTTGAATTGAAATAGATGTATCAATCTCATTTAGATGCAACAAATGATTTCCTTGAGCATTCCTCTACTATTGTTGGTTGATTTATTTTCGCTTCATTGCCGGGTAAAGAGGTTAACAATGTTCTGTTATTTGTTTTTGTTAGAATTTATTTCTCCTTCGAAAAACTTATTTATGTCCGCTTATGCTTCTATATTGTTAGTTAAATTAGTATTAATAGAAGTGTGCATTAAATAATTCAAATCAAGGAATTGAATTCATTAAATTTGGTTGATTTAACTAGTAGTTTGGTAATTAAATTTTTTTAGTTAATCGGTTTGGGTTCAGTTTTAGTTAAAATTGAACTGACTGAATTAACTGAAATGTTTCGTATCATTATGTGATAATGTTAAAATTATAAGAAATATTCGTTAATTTTTTTTAAAGTTATAGAACTTATTTTTTTTGTTGTGTTCTTAGTGTTTGTAGTTGTGAAATTTTATAGCATTACGGGTATTCTTGGTTTGGCGTTATCTTAATCTTATATATATTATTTAGAAAAAATAATTGTTCTATTTCATGACATGTGTAAATAATCTTCTAACTTTATTATCCTGAATAAAGTACTTTTCGGTTCCCTCTAGAGAAGTCAAGATCCCTTGTCTGATAGTCTACACCTAGACGATCGACAAGTTGTAGACACTTCTACATTAAACCGAACCGAAGAAGATTTTCATCTTTTCGATTACAATTCCATGAGAAGGTGACTACTGGAGCTTCCTCCGATAGAGTTTCAAGTCTGACCCATTCATTTTAATGCGGAACAGCAGTACCACGTGATATTTAGATATCATGGCTGTTGCATTTGGATCCACACTTCTTGATCTGGAACGTCCACGTAGAAGCTTGCGTAGAATCCACGTAAGCAAGGCCTCCACGTCGAACAAGAGAAGTATCATCCCGAACAGCAGACACCGAAGAGCTCAAGGCGAAAAGCAAAGACCTGATCTGACAGACGCCTGACCGTTGCGAACCGTACTGCTCTGGAAGAGGAAGCGGTTTTCCCGCTGACGGGTCGTACCCTCTGTACATCGTACAACAGAGGTCAGATAGTAGCTCTCTGCAGGCATTAAATGAATCGTCACTAGGATTGTAGATTATTCGGCTGAAGTGACTAGACAAAGCAGACCCGAGTATATATATCTCATGTAAACAGCCTTCAAAGGGGGCTGAGATCCAAAAGAAAATCTTTGAGCATACTATTCTAGTGATCT
>KZ451982.1:3559807-3598044 GCA_002786265.1 Apostasia shenzhenica
CGGAGGAGAGGCGGGGCGGCGCGGTGACGGCGTGGCTGCCGGATCTAATGGAGAGAGGGAGGGTAAGGGTATAACGGTAATTTTTATATTTTTTAATAATAAAAAAATAAAAAAGGATCATGATAATTTTTGAAAAACTAGGGACCCCGATGATATATTTTAAAAACGTGAACCTGTGTGATAATAATCTTTAAACTCAGGGACCTAAGTGTAATTTGCCCTATTTTTTATTATACCAATAGCACTTTTGGGCAAATTTTCGTAGCAGATATTAATCCTCACAAAATTTTCTAAAATCTGCAAACAAATAAGTTAAATAGGAAAACATGTGAACTTATTTAGATACTGTTGAAAAAAATTACATGATACAAATTGGATTGCGATGATAAAAAAATAAAAAATAAAAAAATCAACAAGGCCAAGTTTTTACATGAAAATAAGTGCATCCCAAGAAAACAATACTACTCGTTAATGATTTTGAAGATCAGTCGTCGTATGTAAGCAGATGAGTACAAGAATGTATAAATTTTAAGTGGAAGAGAAAAAGTTCAAATTAGGAGACTTGAGGTTGTAGACTAGAGGCAAGGTTCCGAAATGAAGTTCTTCTTGAAATGCGATTGAAGAGAATGACGGAGATGGAATTGAAGCTTGAAAGAAAAGGCTCGAGAACTTAAAAGTTGAGATTAAAGACGAAAGTAGAAATTCTCCTAATATCGAGCAACTATCGATCTTGGAGGTATGCTCTTAGCCTAAAGGCAGGTCAGGTGGCAAGCTGTTGGACTCATTCACGGCGAGGTTTGTTTTCTAATTTTCAGAAAAAACACGTGTTTCTTTAAATTAGTTTTTCAGAAAGTTTTATGTTTGTAAATGTGTTGCGGCTTAAAAATTAACAATAAAAAAAGATGGGCAAATTACACTCAGGTCTTTGAGTTTAATGTTTAATATCGCGCAGGTCTACGTTTTTAAATTTATAATATTAGGGTCCCTGAGTTCAAATGGGTCTTTTTTATTTTTTTTATTATTAAATTTTTTAAAATTATCATTTTACTCCCTATCGTTCTCTCTTTCCTCCCGATCCGGCGCACACGCGCGGCTCGCGCCCGTGCGCCGGACTGGGAAGAGAGAGAGAGAGAGGCGACCTCTCTCTCTCCTCCAGATCTGGCAGACGCGATCGGACCAGCACGACCCTCCAGCGATCGCAGGACCCGCACGACCACCGCGCGGACCTCGCGTAAGCCGGATCGAGAGGAGAAAGAGAATGGCAAGGGTAAAATGGTAATTTTTAAAATTTTTAATAATAATAAAAAAAAGATCCATTTGATAATTTATTAAAACTCAGGACTCCGATGTTATAAATTTTAAAATATGGACCTGTGCGATATTAAGCGTTAAACTCAGAGACTTGGGTGTAATTTGCCCAAAAACAATTTAGGTGTAAATTGCAAATGTGCTTTGTGAGTTCGTTCACGACCAGGCTGGAGATTAAAAGCGCGTGGACTCATTCATGTAGGGGTAATCCTGTAATTGTAGCAAATATCTGATTGTGAACTGATTTGCCATCCCATTTATAACAACGAATATTTGATTTTCCCATTTATAAATGTGCTGATGTATAAATAAAAATTACTTATTATTTATCTTACTATTAATATTTGATTTTTCACTCGCATCTTATTTTAATAAAAAAGTTAATATTAATATTTATATACAATATAAAAATAAATTTACTTTTAATATTATAAATTATACAAAATGTGAAATAAAATATTTTTATATTAAAATTTATTTTGAGTGTAAAACATTCAATAAATTAAAAAATAAATTAAAAGTATTATTATTTTGTACATAATTTAATAATTGAATAGTAATGCCCTAGTTGACTGATATGAAGAAAAATAAAATAAATATAAAAAAGGTTAAAGGGTAAACTTTAATGGCTTCTCTAGCTCTCTAGCAATTAAGCCAAATTAAAAAAAAATCTCACATTAAAATTATATTGTCCTTTTCAAAATGGTATGCTTGACAGTTCACATTAAAATTGTATTTGTGAAAAAGTATTATACTATTGATTTAAAAATATTATACTATATAATTATATAAAAATTGTTATTTCATAAAATTATTTTATTTATTTGATAAAATTGTTATTAAAAGCAAAATTATTTCATAAAAACTGCTATATTATATAAAAATGTATACTTTTAATGAAATTAGATATATAATTAAAAAAAATTATTAGATATAATTTATTAATGAATAATATATAGGTATGAGACGTAGGACTCAAAAAATATCTAATAATCTTTTTATTAGATATAATCTAAATATTTATTAAATATTTAGATTATTTAATAAATATTTTTTAGATTAAAATTAATTTAAAATGAAAATTAACTGTCAGCACAATTTTTTTTTTTTTTTATTCTCACTGTCAAGTGTCAACACAACTTGAACCATTGGGATCCTAATGATCAGTTTACAGAGGGCAGTTTTGGAATTGCGCTCGGCTTTCGGTTGTCTGAGTCTCTCTCCTTAACGACAGTTCAAACGCCGTTAATTCTGCGGTATCTGTCCGAGAGCATATAACGCCATGGCCTCCGCCGATCATCGCCGTCGTCTTCGTCTCGAGCTCTTCTATCCAAAACGGCGAGAAGTCACCAAGCCAGGGAAGCCCGAAAGGCCACGCCTTCGCTTGGGAGAGACAGACGTTAGGGTCCTTTGATTCGAACGTTCGAACATTACTCTGAAGGCTGAGTCATCTCATCCCGTCGGCAGTCCATCTCCCTCCGGGTAAGAATCCATCTTCTTCCAGTTTCATTCTTGCCTAAATAATGGAAATGGTGTATTACACACTCGTTGGGTGATTTGAGCCTTCGGAGCGGACCTCTCGCTTTCTTCCGTTCATCCTGATTGTCATTTGATTACTACGGTTGTTTAAGGTTTTCCAGTGTTTTAAACCAGAATCTCAAAATTTTCTTTTGATTTTTGTAATGGGATTGTAGATTTTGGACGATCAGGTCTTATCAGTGCCCCCAAATGCGTAGATGGTCTTCTAGGGCTTGAAGAGCTCTGAGTGCCTTCGTTCATCCGAGCCCTATTTTGTGAGAAGAAGATGTCGTTGGCTGATGTTGCTCTAAACCTTGTTAAGGATGATCTTACTTTCTCCCCTGTTAAGATTGAGCGCAGCCGTTCCCTCCATTGCTTGGATGACTCCATCCTGATTTACCTTGCTGTCTCGGGCTCATCCGTGATCCCTATGAGAGTTCTTGACACTGATTCAATTGCCTTAGTCAAGCTTCAAATTCAGACCAGCGAAGGGTTTGTTGTGAATAGGCAGAAACTCGTATTCCATGGTCGAGAGCTTGCTCGAAATCATTGCCTTGTCCGAGATTATGGCGTGGGAGATGGGAATTTGCTCCATCTCGTTATTCGGCTTTCTGATCTTCGGTTTATCACTGTAAACACTGCCTGTGGCAAGAAGTTTCAGTTCAATGTGGAACGGAGCCAGAGAGTTCGATACATCAAGGAGCAGGTTGCCAAGAAAGATGAAGGGTTTGTGGATGTTGAGAATCAAAAGCTTATCTGTGATGGCGAGGAACTTGACGATCATCTGTTGATTGATGAAATTTGCGAAGGAGATGATGCCATCATCCACTTGTTGATTCGTAAACCTGCCAAAGTTAGGACTAAGGCTACTGGGAAGGACTTCGAGTTGTCAATTGATGCTCCCACTATCACAAGAGAGGATAAAAAGGCCTTGGTTGAGCCCATTATCGTTAACCCTGAGATTAAACTGTCTCCCGTGCTCATGAAATTGATCGATTGTGCGTATGCCGGATTAGCTAAGGGAAATAAGCCTATCATATCTTCTGAAGGTTCCGGTGGAGCTTATTTTATGCAAGATGAATCTGGTCGAAAGTATGTTGCCGTCTTCAAGCCAATTGATGAGGAACCGATGGCCGAGAACAATCCCCGCGGACTACCTTTATCTGTGGATGGAGAAGGACTGAAGAAAGGGACTCGCGTTGGAGAGGGTGCTTTCAGGGAAGTTGCTGCTTACATCCTTGACCATCCTACAAGTGGTCGCCGAAGTTTTCTTTCTGATGAAGTTGGATTTTCCGGGGTGCCTCCAACTATCACTGTTCGGTGCTTGCATAGTGGTGATGGGTCTGAAATAAAAGATTTCAAGATTGGTTCGTTGCAGATGTTTGTGCAGAACATTGGGAGCAGTGAAGATGTAGGCCCTCGAGCTTTTCCAGTGGCGGAGGTTCACAAAATTGCTGTTCTAGATTTGAGACTGGCTAATGCAGATCGGCATGCGGGGAACATAATGGTCTGTAAGGAGGTTGAAGAGGAATATGTCAAGCTGGTTCCAATTGATCATGGATACTGCTTGCCTGAAAATGTGCGTTTTTTTTATTTTCTGTATGTTATTTCTATTCTTTTTAGTCTCTTTACTAGTTTTTTTAACTTACATATTTTGTTATTTTCAATACTTAGCTTTAATCGAGTTTCCAGTTTCTCTTCTTTAGACTTTCAGTTCTTTGTATGATGTAGAGTTCTATGCCTTTTGCATGTATAGTTTTTGTTTATGCTAACTCTGGGCACGATCCCTGTTATTTAGCTTCCTTCATGAAACTCTCTGTGCCAAAACTGCTGAAGTTCAGTTGAAACTCAGCTGATATTATCGAAACTCATTTTTCTACAAAAATAACATTTAATACCGAAACTGTTAAAATTACTGAAATTGATACTTTTATTTTGTGACTGAAACTGAGTTTTAAAACCTGATTGGGATGATGTTGAGGTCACCCTTACTGGCGTCTAATGGACAAGTCATGGGGACCTTTATGAGATGAACAATAACTCCACCTATGTGTCTGATTATGTAGCCATACCAATGGGTAAGTAGAAAACCTGGATGAGCTATTGATCGAACAAAGTTGATATGGCTTATCATGAATGTGGAGTTCTTTTGGTTGATGATATTCCAGAGCTTGAACCGTAATTATGACTGCTTTGTTCGGGGGAAGAATTATATTTGTGTGACCATTATAATTTGTTTATATAGCAGAAATAAATTTCTTATCGCAATGTTAAGCTCATTGTCTCCCATAATTCTGGAATGCAGTTTGAGGATTGCACATTTGATTGGCTCTTATGGCCGCAATCCCGCCAACCTTTCGATTCAGCTACTCTGGACTACATAAAATCACTCGATGCTGAAGAGGACATCGCCCTCCTCAAGTTCTACGGCTGGGAGCTGTCACTCGATTGCTCCCGAACTCTGCGCGTCTCCACGATGCTGCTGCAGAAAGGTGCCGAAAGGGGGCTCACTCCGTACGAAATAGGAAGCATCCTGTGCCGCGAGACTATCAAAAAGGAATCGAAGATTGAGGCTATGATTTGCGAAGCTGCGGATGCAGTTCTTCCTGGTAGCAGTGAGGCTTGTTTCATGGAAGCCATTTCAGAGGTCATGGATCATTATCTTGACAAGCTCAAGACATATTCAGCATGTATGATATAAAATAAATGGTGCAGGGTGGGCTGCACATATTTTTGCTGGATGAAGCCCCCTCTCCTTTATTTTGTGTTGTATAATTAGGGAGTTCATTGTGCTGATGATCTCAAGTTCCTCATGTTCTCATAACTGTATGCTATACATTTCTAAATTTTTTTTTGGAATATCATTTAATTCAATTATTTTTTTACACTTTATCTTCTTTAAAGTCTCCTCCTAAGTTTTAGTTTTACTAATACATTGAATGTAATAGTATTTTCTATTCTCTTTTTAAATATTAAATTCTATAAAATTAAATGTATTGTCACAATCTTCACTAAAGAAAAGTATTTTATGATATTCATCTTTAATATATTTTACTTTGAGTTAAATTTAATTTTTTTTGTGTTAAAATTTTTATATAAATTTTTAAATATTAATTTTTTTTAGAGTATTCTGTGTATTACTTCTTATAAATTAATTCAAGGCGCTTTTTTTATAGTTGCATATGAACGAGAAATGATCATGAAAAATTCCAAAAAAAACAATAATTTGCTCTATAAAAAAACCAATAATTTGACAGTAATTTCTCACGCTCTATTAAATGAGAATGAGAATGAGAGAGAGAGAGAGAGAGAGAGGAGCTGCTTCTATGGACAAGGCCCAAGAGCACTGCAGGCCGCCACAACATTCCAGCCGTCACGGCAGCGGAAAAATCATCTCCTGCGCTCTGGCCGCCGGTTTCATCATCGTCTTTGTCGTCGCCCTCGCCGTAGCCTCCTTCTTCCTACTCCGGCCGCGAGACCCCGAGATCCGCGTGGTCTCCGTCCATCTCCCGCGCTTCTCCTCCATCAACAGCACTGTGCGCATGAATTTCGCGCAGTATGCCGCCGTCCGGAACCCTAATCGAGCCACATTCTCCCACTACGACAGCTGGATCCAGATCCTCTACGTCGGACATCAGGTAGGGTTTATGTACATTCCCGCCGGAGAAATAGCCGGCGGCCGGACAGTTTACATGTCGGCTAGCTTCTCCGTCGACTCCTTCCCCCTGGCTGCGGCGCAGGTCGGGATTTTTGAGGTGGAATCGAGGATGAGGGTAAAGGGTAGGGTTAGGGTTTTGATGTACTTCACGCACCACATCGAGGCGGCCGCCGGATGCTGATAGAGTTAATATAATAGGTTTCTAATTTCACTTTAAATAATGCAGGTAGCAGAGCGGTTGAATCGGAGCACTGAACCGGGTTTGGGCAGTGAGCGGTTCACTACTTAAGAATAGGGTTACGGAGGGAAACGGGATGAAGAAAAGTTCCAGCTCCTCTCTGCCTCCGCCTATCTTCTTCTTCCTCTCTTCCCTTGCTAATCTGTCCTCTCCTTCTCAATTTCCCTTATCATTTATATTTCAATTTAGTTTACAATCTGTTGATGTTGAACTATAGCTGTCAATGGAATTTCCCTTTTAAGCTTGCTGGTGTTATTTGTATGGTTGGATTCTCTTCCTGATATTGCAGGCTATCAGATGCCGCGTTGGAGTTTCGGTCGCCGACGGATCAGTGGTGGGATTCCATTGTTGATCCCCGATTTGATCCCCGGCGGCCGGATCCTATGTCGGAGAAAGATCGGAATGGGAATCGGAGGTTACATGTTGAACATATCTTGTTAGGGAAGTTTTTTCCGATGTATAGCCTACTTCTGTTCTACTCGAATTTTTCCTCTCATTCCTACATCACAGAAATTGCGCATATTTTTTGAGGGAAGTTCTTTTTTTTTTTTTTTTGATAGAAATTAAGTCATTACAAATCATCGATTACAAGCATTAAATGTCTTCTTTAATTACATCCTGGATGAAGCATGGCATCGAGTTTGTCCAAATCTTGTCAGAGTCAGTGTTACGATCCAATTGCAAGGTATGGGACTTGAGTCCCACATTGGAAGTATGAGATTCTAATGTGGGGTTTATATGAACTTTGGGCTCTCCACTCCCATGAGCTAGCTTTTGGGGTGTGGTTCTCCCAAAGTTCATATCAATTGGTATCAGACCCATACACTACGTGTCCGAGTTGCAATCGAGCGGCGCCGGTGGTGACGCCGGTATTGCAGTGTTCGCCCGGGGCTAGAAAGAGCTAGCGCAAAGCCAGCCGGCGTGGGCGCCGGGACTGCGGAGCGTGGTGGGACTTGAGTAATGTGGGACTCAAGTCCCATACCTTGCAATTGGATCGTAACAGTCAGCAACCACCCAATCGGTGTGTTGCTCTATCGCCCTCTCTATTCACATAAGAAAGAACGACTTTATCGAAGGCTTGGAGGACCTCTTCAATCTAAGGAAGACAGTGGCCTACAATAGACATATCATATGCCAAAGATTTCATCATCTGAATAGTTTCTATAGAATCTCCTTCAATCCATATATCATTTGCTTGTTCCGCCGCTAGATATTCTGCAATACTGGAATCGAAACATCCCCACGCCTTCACCACTAGGCATGTAATAACATGACCACTAGAATCTCTCGCTATCGTCGCTCCAAATCCCATTTGTTTTTTATCTTCATATGTAGCTGCATCAAAGTTTATTTTGATAGTGGCAATTGGGAGGCACCCAGCTTCAATTGGAGTTTGATAAAGCATTATCCTTCAACGAATTAGCTGCATGATAATCCTCGAGATAGTTTAATGCGAAGAAGCATATTTACTCTATTAGCATTACCTCTCCCTTTAGAGCCAAGTTTCTTGTACTCCAAATTCTCCATAAGATAACAGCAAAACATTCACTTTTACTGTTTCCAATATTTGCCATCACATACCTTATTGGAGTTTCAATGGACTGTATTGGGGAGTCAATTAGGTAGCTTGGGAGCCCAAATTTTCTCCAAAGCTCAAAGCACATAGGCCCAAGCCCGAATCTTAAAGCGTAAAATCTGAAGCCCAACGCTAGAATCCCGAATCCCAAATTCACAAGCCGTAAGTTCGAAGCATGAAGCCCAAAGCCCAAGAGGCCTAAGCCTGAAGCCTGAATTCCAAAGGCCCAATCCCAAAGCCTGAAGTTGGAAGGTTGAAAGCCAAAGCCCGAAGCTCAAAGGCCCAAGCCCAAAGGCCTAAACCCAAATCCCAAAGCTCAATGCTTGAAGGCCCAAGCCCAAAGCCCAATGCCTGAAGGCCCAAGCACAAAGCTTGAATTCTAAAGGCCAACTTCATAAGTCCGAAGCCCAAAGCCCAAAGCCCCAAGCCCCAAGCCCTAAGCCCAAAGGCCCAAACCTCCTCAATGCTTGAGGCCCGAAAGCTAAAAGCCAAAGCTTGAATCTCAAAGCCCAAATCCCAAAAGCCCAAGCCCAAGCCCGACTCCCCGAACCCCAAGGTCCAAGCTGAAAGCCCAAAGCCTGAAAACTCGAGCCCAAAGACCCAAGCACAAAGGCCCAATCCTGTAGCCTGAACCCTGTAGCCTGTAGCCTACAGGCCCAAGTCCGATCGAAGCCCAGAACCCCAATCTTTCAAGCCCATGACTGAAGCCCAAAAATCCGTGACTGAAGCCAGAAGCTCAGGCACAAGTTAAAACCTGAAGTCTCATGCCTAGAGCCCGAAGTACTGAAGTATTAAGCCCAAAGCATCAAAGCTCAAAGCACTAAGCCCAAAGAACAAGCCTGATGCCTGAAGCCTGAACCCTAAAGGCCGAAGCCCAAAGCTCAAAGGTCCAAGCCAAAAGCCCAAAGCTCAAAGCCTGAAGCCTGAACCTTGAACCCCGATACTCGAATCCTGAAGCTGTAGGTGCCCCAAGCTCGTAAGCTAAATCCCGAAGTCCGAAGGTCAAAGGCCCAAGCCCGAAGCCTGAACCCTTAATGCCCAAGCCTGAAGCTCGAAGGCCCGATCCCAAAGCTCGAAACTAGAAGGCTCGATCCCAAAGCTCGAAACTAGAAGGCCCGATCCCAAAGCTCGAAACCTGAAGGCTCGATCCCGAAGCCCGAAACCTGAAGGCCCGATCCCGAAGCCCGAAACCTGAAGGCCCGATCCCGAAGCCCGAAACCTGAAGGCCCGATCCCGAAGCCCGAAACTCGAAGGCCCGAATCCCGAAACTCGAAGGCTCGATCCCGAAGCCCGAAGCCCGAAGGACCAAGCCTCAAACCCAAAGCCCAAAGGCCCAAACTCGAAACTCGAAGTTCGAAGCCTGAAGGAATAGCCCAAAGGCACAAGCTCAATGCCCAAAGCCCGAAGGCCCATGCTCGAATTTCGGTGCCTAAAGGCCTAAGCCCAAAGGTTGAAGCTCCTAGGCTTCACTCGAATGCCCAAGCCCTAAGCCCAAAGGTCCAAGTTGGAAGCCTGAAGCCCAAAGCTTGAAGGCCCAGGCTTATAGCCCGAATGCCCAAGCCCGAAGCCCGAAGCCCGAAAACCTAATCCTAACTCCTGAATTCTGATGCCCAAATCCCGAAGGTCCATCCCTAAAGCACGAATCCCAAAGGCACAAGCCCAAATCGCAAACCCCGAGGCTTAGGCCCAAAGCTCACAACCCGAAGGACCAAGCCCAAAGTCTGAAACCTGAAGCCCGAAAGTCCAAGCCCAAAGCCTGAATCTTGAAGCTCGAAGGCACATGCCCCAATCCCTAATCAATAAGTCCCATGCCCGAAGCTTGATACCCGAAGGCTCATAGCTGAATGCCCAAGCCTAAAGTCCCGAATCTTAAAGCCTAAAGGCACAAGCCCCAAGTCTGAAACATGAAACTCAATACTTGAGGCCCATGTTTGAATCACGAAGCCCAAAGGTCCAAGCTCGAAGTTTAAAGGCCTAAGCCTAATGCCTAAAGCTTGAAGGCCGAAAGCCAAAGCCCAAAGCTCGAACTCAGAAACCTGAAGCCCAAAGCCCGAAGGCCGATTCCCGAAGCTCGAAGGCCGAAGGTCGAAGCCCGATGACCAAAGATTGAAACTCAAATGCCCAAGCACCAAGTTCAATGCCCGAGGCTTAAATCCCAAAGGCCTGAAGCCTAGAGCTCAAAGGCTGCAAGCCTAATCTCAATGGCCCAGGCCCATAGCTTGAAGCCCAAAGTTCGAACCCTAAAGGCCTGAGCTTGAAGCTCAAAGCCCGAAGGCGCATGTCGGAAGCTCGAAGGACGAACCCTAAATCCCAAAGCATATAGGTGCAAGCTCGAAGCCTGATGCCCAAAGTTGACTCCTGCCCAAAGTTGGAATCCCTCAAAGCTATGCCAAAATCACAAAGCCCAATAGCCCAAGACCGAAGCCCGAAGCCTGAAGCTCGAATCCCGAAGGCCTAAGCCAGATGCTTAATGCCCAAACCACGAAGTCAGATGCCTAAAGGCCCAAGCCTCATGCCCGAATCCTGAATCCCAAACCCGAAGGCTCAAACCTAAAGCTTGAAGCCCAAAGCTCGATGGCCTGAAGCCTGAAGCCTGAATTTCAAAGGCCTAAGCCTGAAGCCCATGCCCGATGGTTGAAGCCTCAAGCCCAAAGCCCAAAGCTCGTAGGTGCAAGCCTTAATCCCAAAGCCCGAAGTCCAAAGCTCGTAGGTGCAAGCCTAAATCCCAAAGCCCGAAGCCTAAAGTCCAACAAGGCCCAAGCCTAATGTTGAAATCCTGAAGCCTGAATTCACAAGCCATAAGTCCGAAGCATGAAGCCCAAAGCCCAAACGTCCAAACTCGAAGCCCGAATCCTAAAGGGTCAAACCCAAAGCTCAAAGCCCGAAGGCCAAATGCCAAATCTCGAAGCCCGAAAGCCCAAGCCCGAATCCCAAAGCTTGAAGCCTAAGACCCAATGCCTGAAGGCCCAAGCCTGTCCTAGAATCTTGAAGCCTAAATTCACAAGCCATAAGTTCGAAGCATGAAGCTCGAAGCCCACAGGCTTAAGCTTAAAGCCCGAATCTCAAAGACCTAAACCTAAGGCCCTTTTTGGCTCGAGGACCAAAGTGATACTAATTTTAAAAATAATAATAATAATAATAAATAAATTTAATCATTCTATATAAATTTTAATATAAAAAAATATTATTTTACTTCATATACTCAATAATTTTTAATAAAAATATATATTTTATATCACATCCTAGACCAAAATATTCGAATCAAGTATTTTGGTCTAGGATATAAAATAAAATTAATTTTTTATTAAAAATTATTGAGTATGTGAAGTAAAATAATATTTTTTTATATTAGAATTTGTGTATAATGATTAAAAATTATTATTTATTATTATTATTATTTTTAAATTAGTATTATTTTGGTTATGATTTGATCCTGATTTAGTCCTCGCTCCAAACAGGGCCTAAAGCTCAAAACCCGAAAGCTGAAAGCCAAAGCTCGAAGCCCGAAGGCTCAAGTAGAAAGCTTGAAGCTCAAAGGCCAAAGCCTAAAGACCGAAGCACAAAGGCCCAAGCCTGAAGCCTAAGACCAAAGGCTGGCTAAAGCCTCAATCCCAAAGCCCGAAAACTTAAGCCCAAAATCTTGAAGCTTGAAATCCAAAGGCTTAAGCCCAAAGCTCGAAGTCCGAAGTCCGAAGTCCGAAGAGCAAAGCTCAAACCCTAAAGCCCAACGCTTGAAGTCCCAAGCCCAATGCTGAAATCCTGAAGCTCGAATTCACAAGCCATACGTCCGAAGCATGAAGCCCGAAGCTTAAAATCTAAAGCCCAAACGCCCAAACTTGAAGCCCAAATCCCAAAGGCCCAAACCCAAAACTCAAAGCGTGAAGGCTGAAAGCCAAATCCTGAAGCCCGAAAGCCCAAGCCTGAAGCCTGAATCCCAATGCCTGAAGTTCAAGCACAAACCTGGAATCATGAAGCCCAAATTAGGGTTGTTATCGAGCCGACTTCGAGCCGAGCCATACTTGGCTCGAGATCGGCTCGCTTGAAATCTTTACGGCTCGAAATCGAATCATTAGTCAAATAGCTTCGATTTCGAGCCAGCTCGGCTCGAATGGGCTTGACTTCGAGCCAACTCGATCACAGTTTGAGCTGGCTCAAAATACTTATAATTATTAATTAAAAATACACAAATTTAATTTTTTAAAAATAATGTAAAAATTATATTTTTATATATATATGCAATTTTTTACAAAAAATAAAAATAAAAATATCATAAAACAATTTAATCACATCCTAAAATAATACCATAAAAATTATCATATAATTGTGTGTAATAAATTTGTTCATTAAATATCTAGTTAAATAAATAATGATAAATAAATTCATGATCGAATCTCTCTAACTATAAATACATCATAATATCTAACAAATTACAAATAATACTTAAATAAAATAAACAATGAATCCTGCAGAATTATTGTAAGTGCCCCCGAGTTGATCATACATTAAATCTCTAATCCTGTTCAAAGATAAATTGCATATTAGTATGTTAATGGATGTGAGATAGATTATTAAACTCAGAAATTAAACTTACCAAACTCATTGAAATCATGATAATACGTTACCTGAAAATTAGAACTCAAGTAATTTTAATATATAAGATATTTTTCTCAGCAATTAAATTATTAAAATCATATGTATATTCCTGTGAATTATGATAATCATTGCCCTCAGAAATTAAACAATCAAAATATAAGCTATTGCCATCAGAGTTAACAATTTTAAGAGTTTCAAGATTAAATGATTTAATAATTTTAACATCACCATCGTTAAGCTGAACAACAAAAATAAGCAAAACACAGGTCAACCAACCGGTAAGGTGGCAACCAGAAATAACATAAAGCAGAAGTGCAGAACAATCAACATAGATGATTAATTAAATTAAAAAAACAGAGAAGGCAAAAATAGATGATAAGTCACAGGGATTAAATTTCATCATAGGGCATAAATGAAACAGAAAACTAATACTTTTAATATATATTTCATCATAGGGATGAATTAAATCAGAAAACAGAGAAAATAAAAATAAATAA
Source organism: Apostasia shenzhenica (assembly GCA_002786265.1). Classification (NCBI taxonomy): domain Eukaryota; kingdom Viridiplantae; phylum Streptophyta; class Magnoliopsida; order Asparagales; family Orchidaceae; genus Apostasia; species Apostasia shenzhenica. Next base: position 3,573,196 of record KZ451982.1, read on the forward strand.
TAAGTCACAATAATAATAATAAAATATAAACAGTGCCATTACAAAATTATGATAGAAATAATATAGTTACAAAAATAGAGCAAAAATAATGCAATTTCAAGCTTTCAGCAAAAGCAAGTCAGTAAACACACTAAGCAATCTTAGATAAACAAATAAAATGAGTAAGGAAGGGTAGAACTATAAAACTGCAGAAATATTTAGAGTTGCAAAAGTAAGATTTCAAGAGTAGCTATTTTCAATGTCATGTAACATCATTAATCACCCTTGTAGATAAAAGAGAATGAGATATAAAAATTAAGGATAAAAGAGAATGAGATATAAAAATTACAATTTGATGTATTGCAAACATAGTCCCTCAGATATTAAATCATGACTCATCATTGTAGTAAACTAAGTAGAGACAAATTTTGAATTAAGAAGCACCAAATATGTTCTTACTTAAACATTTTGCATGCAATATGAAAATAAAGATAATCACATAAAGGAAAGTAATCACTCTTTTTTTAAAAAAATAATAGTAGCATTTCTTAGTATCAACATAAAATGCATATATAATATTTGTTCTTACTAATATCTATTCATATTAGTATGTATATAACATGAAATGCACATGTAATATCTGTTCTTACTAAGAGCCTAGCTAATTGATTTATATAATATAGCAAATCATGCTTCTCAGTTTTAACCATCACAGCATACTAATAAAAACAAGCAACTTCTAACTTTAAAAAGTCATAAAAAAAAATTTCAAAGAACTAAGAAACACTAAAAGGAACTTAAAAAATGAACAATAAAAAATTAATATGTAAAAAAATATCATTGTCAATAATCTACATCATAGAGCAAAACATGCTTCTCAAAAATTTAAATGCTAATAAATAAAAAAATAAAAATCATAAGATTTTTTCATATCAAAATGTATGCATGCCAGAAATGATCTGTTCATATCAATATGTGTATGACATAAAATGCCTATGTAATATCTGTTCTTAGTAAAAGCCTACTTGCCCCTATCTCCTATTACTCCGAGTCAAAGATCCAAAATACTGTCATCATAGGGCATCAACAAAAGTAACTAAAAGTTTTATACATTTAATTCATTAACATAATAGAGCAAATTAAGCAAATCATGTTTTTCAATTTTTACTTTTTATCATCACAGCATACCAGCAAAAACAAGTAAATTTCTAACTTTAGAAAGCCCTCAAATTTTTTTTTGAAATAATCTTAAAAAATGAACTATAAAAAACCAACATGCAAGAAAAGATTTGATCCAAAAGATTAACAAACTGCTATTTAAAACTTTAAATGATAGATTTCATCATAAGTGAACAGATTACTGAAATCAAATTTCATAACAAAATAATAAGTCATCAAAATATCTAGAGTTCATGAAAGGAAATTTGATTCAATCTATAAATCAAATAATTGCAATTAAATGGTAGATTTCATCATTGGGCTTACTAAATCCAAATATCATATCGGAATAATAAGAAACCAAAATATCTAATACTATTAAATATTCAAATCTCTTGTTGCGATACTGCCAAGCATCGGCACAATATATAGAACCAGATTAGCAAGAATATCAGATATTCAAAAATATAAAGATAGCAAAAACTGTGTAAAGATAACAACACGGCAAATATCAGCAAAATACAGAAACTGTAATACTACAACCAGTCATGTAAATGCCCAGTGGTAAATTATCAACTTGCATCATTAGACATCCCTTCAGCTTCAGGTATATTAATTGTTAAATCCTCTTCCACGAGCTTATTTAACTGAAAAATAGTTAATTGAATAAGTAAAAAAATAAAATAAGGGAAAATATTATTACAAATAGACATAAACTTATGGTTCTTACACTAGGATCCATAGAACTTGTGTGTACTGCTCGAATCCAACTATCAGCACATACCAACGAATTCAAAGTTTTTGGAGATAAAGCACTTCTATAATCTCCTAAAACACGCCCTCCAGCACTAAAGGCAGATTCAGAAGCAACACTAGTGACCGGTATAGTAAAAATATCTTTAGCCATCTTAGATAAAAATTTATATTTTAGAGAAGATAGTTTCCACCACTCTAAGATATTAAATTGTGAATTTGCACAATCAATGCATGGCTCACTTAAGTATTCTTCAAGATCAGATTTTGGAGGACTCGTTACAGTGCTTGCTTTAATGTGCATGTATAAGTCATCAAGTGGATCACTTTTACATTCTTTGATCTGAGGCAATGTAGAGCTGCTACTAGAAGATGCTTTATGAGTAGTCACATTCTTGTCAACAGCATAGAAGGAATACAACTCATAGAGAGAACTTTTTGCTTCCTCTACTTTGTCATTCACTTCAGTTGAGCTGTATATCTCCATATAAAAATATGTCAAGGCAAACAACTTCACACGAGGATCTAATATGCATGCAATAGTAAAGAGAATATGACAATCAGATCAATATTTATCAAATTTGATCATCATAGCAGCTGCCATATCCCTAACATAAGAAATTGGTGAAAGTATGCCTTTGTCTAATATCCTCTTTATCTTTGCAAGGTTTGGTAAAAATTTATTTGCTGTTGGAAAGAAAGAACTAGAAAAAACTTCAGTTACTTCATCACAAACTGCCAATATATCCTTAATTTTTTCATACATCTTCCATTCTTGATCCAGAGGTAGCCAAATGTAATGCAAATCTCTACGTGCATATTCTGGAAACACAACTTTATAATGAAATGTAGCATCCAGCATCTTAAAAGTAGAATTCCACCTAGTAGGCACATCTATACATAAACCCCTACAAGTAGAAATCTCTAGCTGCCTTCCAATCTCACCAAACTTATACAATCGACTAGGCGAGCGTTTCAAATACAATATTGAATCTCTTATATTTGAAATTACCTTATTAATGACCTTCACACCATCCTAAACCATCAAATTCAAAATATGTGCTGCATAACGAACATGAAAAAACATTCCCATAAATTAAAAACCTGACCTACGACTGAACAATGATCGCAAATTCTCTGTTGCCCTATCGTTTGAAGAAGCATTGTCAAGTGTAATCGTGCTAACTTTATTTTGAATGCCCCAATGAAGTAAGATTTCTGAAATAGCTTCAGAAATGACTGAACCCTGTATGCGGTGGATCAAGATCACAAAAGCTTATGATCCTAGATTGAAGATTCCATTCAGCGTCTATGTAATGCACAGTCAAACACATTTATCCAATTGTTTGATTAGATGTCCAACAATCACATGTTAGGGATACTCTGTCTACAGTCTTTAAAACTTTTTTGAGATACTCTTTCTCAAACTCATGTACTTTAACACACTCATTCTTGATAGCTTGTCGAGTGATCTTACAATAACTTGTGTTCATTGATCTCATTAAGACATTGAACCACAAGTGCTCCACCATCATAAAATGATATTCATGAACAATGATCATTTTAGCAATAATATTCTTAATGTTATTGTGTTCATAAATAGGAGAGACACAAAGAGAACTCATCATATCACTATCAACAGCATTTTCAGCTATAGGGCTAAACATTTTCTGTTTAGTTTCCCTGATAGTCTTACTATAATGTTGAGTATCCAAGTGTCTCTTCAATTGTGATGTAGTGCCAGACTTTTGCTTGATATACATTTTAGGACAATATTTGTACTTCCACTTATCAATTTTCTTTCCTTTCTGAGTTATAGTAACAATTATGAAATGGTTCCATACATCTGATCTCTTTCTCTTCCATTTATTCTCTTCTTACATCTCACTGTCAACTTCATTACCCGCATTTGTAGCCATGATAGCAGATTTATCAGCTTGCTCATGCTGATTAGACTCGCTATCTGACTTTGAATGGGTAGATGTTGCTAACAAACTAAGATGCTTGAATGAGAAGGTAGAGAATACATGAGATATGCATTGAGACATTTGTATTAGGGACAATAGAACACTTTAACATTATGCAAATAATAAAAAGTACAGATGAAAAGAAAATAGAAACTTATATGCGACATAATATCTACTTAAAATAAAATTTGTATCTTCAGCAATATCAGCGTGAAGCACAGATAAAATTGAGAACTACTATATAGAATAAAAGAAAATTTATGTATGCATTGAGACATTAAAATAAAGTTTATTTTACTCTTAATAGTTAACCCTCAGATTTTAATAAAATTAGGATCCATCAGTGTAGTATGAAACCAAAAAAACTACTCCAACATTGAGCAAGAAATACAGATAAAAGAAATATGCAACATAGTCTACCAACTTTCAGGTTTATCATCATAGGGCAAAACTAGAAAAATCAAGATTCTCATTTCATAAACTCATCAAAGGATCAGTCAAATAAAAAAAAATAGATCACATAAGACATTGAAATAATGTTTATTTTCCTCTTAATAGCTAGCCCTCAGATTTTAGCAAAATTAGAATCCATCATTATGAAACCAAGAAAACTACTCCAACATTATGCACAAGAAATATAGATAAAAGAAATATGCATGTAGCATATTATCTGCTCAAGGTAATATCTGTAACTCATCAATCACCACTCACCAGAATATATCTAGATAAAAAAAAAATATGTATAGAATTAAAATTCTGGAGTTGAAGTTAATCATCACAGGGTATCACTATAACCAACCATCTCAGATTAGAACTCATCATAGAGCGGTCAGAAAACAATAAAACAGAAGATCATAGAGCAAAATTGATTCTTACAACTCACAAAAAGATAAAAACCAAACTTTTCAATATATTATTAATTTATCATAAAGCACCACTCAAAGTAAAAAAATTTCTCAGATACAACAATCATCACAGAATAGAAAAAAATAAAAAAATATGACATTAGATTTTTAAACCACTTTTACAGAACAAAATATAGTTTATCAACTCTTAGATTTATCATCATAGGGCAAAACTAGAGAAAACTAAAATTCTCATATCATAAACACATCAAAGAATCGGTCAAATAACAAAAAAAATTAGATCGCATGTTTAAAACTCCGAAAACTAACATGCAAGTATACATCTAATAGATTTTCATCGCATAATAGCATAGAACAACAAAGCTTTCAAGAGAATAAGGAGTGATAGGTCAAAAACTATTATAGCGAGCTGTAGAGAGATCCGTGCTCATTTTCGCCATCATGTGGACACTGTAGTACTCGAAAAAGCAGCTTTGATGGTTGCTGTGATGCAAAAATAAGAAGATCTAAACACTATCGAAGAAGCACAAACCTTAGATGAGAGTTTAGTCTACCGATGGCTTGACGTGAGATAGAGAAAAGAGTAGGACTCCCTTTAGCTCAGAGATCGCGACATTCTTCAACAGAAAACAAAAAACTGAAGACAGTGAAGTGCTAGAGAAAACATTAGGGCATAAAGTGGAGATTGGAGAAGAACGTAGAAGAGGAGGATGGTTGGGGATCACGCTGAGAAAGAAAATTAGAGCACACGCTAACGCCGCACACCGCAAAGCAAGTCCCCAACCCAGCCTCGTAGGCTCGCAGCACCGCACTGCCCGTCGTGCCCTACCGATGATTCTCAACACTTAATAAAGGAAATTAATTTTATATCTTATAATTAATATTATATATATATATATATATGTATTTAAATCAAGCCGATCTCGAGCCAAATCGAGTCGATCCTACCCTGGCTCGAGATCGGCTCGAAAAAAACACCGAGCCATAATTTTGGCTCGTTAGTCGGCTCATTTAAATCGACTTGATTTCGATTCGATCCAAAATCAATTCGATTTTCGATCGATTTTTGATCTTCGATCCATATTAACAGCCTTAGCCCAAATCACAAGCCATAAGTCCAAAGCATGAAGCCCAAAGCCCGAAACCTAAAGTCTAAAGCCTGAATCACGAAGACCTAAACCCAAAGCTCGAAACTCAAAGGCTTTTAAGCTAAAGCTTGAAGATCGAAGTCCTAAGCTAGAATCCTAAATCCTAAAGCCCAAAGGCCCAAGCACAAAGCCCAAATCTGTAGCCCAAAGTGCAAAACCATAAGGCCCAAACACGAACCTCGAAGCCTGTAGCTTGAAGGGCCAAGATTTTTGATGTCCCATGCCTGAAGACCGATGCCGAAAGATCCATGCTCGAAGCCAAAAGATCGAAGGCACAAGCCCGAAACCTTAAGTCTCATACCCAAAGCCAGAAGCATTAAGCCCGGGGCACCAAGCCCGAAGGTCTAAGCCTAATTCCTGAAGCCTGAACTCCTGAAAGCCCAAGCTCGAAGCCTGAAACTTAAAGGCCTAAGCCCGAAGACCAAAAACCGAAGCCCTAAGCCCGAAGACCAAATGCCCAAGCACCAAACCCATTGCCAAAGCCTAAGGCCCAAAGGACCAACCTGAAGCCCAGAGCTCAAAGGCCAAAGGCCCAACCCCAAAGGCCTAGGCTCGTAGTTCGAAGTGCCAAGCTTGAATCCCAGAGGCTAAACTCGCTCGAAGCCTGAAGGTCCAAGCCCAAAGCTTGATGCCCAAAAAAGCCCAGATCTCAAAGCCTGAATCATGAAGCTCATAGGCTCAAACCTAAAGCTCATAGGTTCAATCCTGAAGCTTGAAGTCCAAACCCCGATGGCACACGCCCAAAGCCCAAAGGCCCAAAACTGAAGGCGAAAGCTTGATGGCCAAAGCCCTAAACCCAAAGCCCGAAGGCCCAAGCCCAAGTCCTGAAGCTTAAAGCCTAAAGGCCCAAGCACAAAACTCAAATTCCGAAACTCGAAACTCAAATCTTGTAGGCCTAAGCCTGAATCCCAAAACCCAAAGCCTGAAGCCTAATGCCTGAAGGAGCAAGCCCAAAATTAAAATCCTGAATCCTGAATTCACAAGCCATAAGTCCGAAGCATGAAGCCTGAAGCCCGAAGCCCAAACCTAAAAGCCCAAGCCCGAATTCCAAAGTCACAAACTCAAAGCCCAAAGCCTTAAGGCTGAAAGCCAAAGCTCGAAGCCCAAGCTAGAAGCCCAAGCTAGAAGCTTAGAGCCCAAAGCCCGGATGCCCAAGTTTGAATTGTAAAGCCCGAAGCCTGAAGCCCAATGTCTAAAGGCCCAAGCCCAAAGCTGAAATCCTAAACCCCATATTCATAAGCCATAAGTCAAGCATGAAGCTCGAAGCTCAAATCTCGAAGGCCCAAGCCCGAAGCCCGAAGCTTGAAAGCCAAGGCCCAAAGCCTGAAGGCCCAAGCTAGAAGTCGAAGCTAGAGGCCAAAGTCTCAAGCATAAATCCTGAAGCCCGAAGGCCCAAGTATAAATCCTGAAGCCCGAAGGCCCAAGCATAGAGGCCCAGTCTTGTAGCTTGAAGCCCGAAGTTAGACCCAAGCATAGAGCCCGAAGCATATAGCCTGAAGCCCAAAACTCGAACCCCGAAGACCTATACACAAAGCCCGAATCTCGAAGATCCATGCTCGAAGGCACAATCCCAAAATCCAAAGTCTCATGCCCAGAGTTCGAAGCATTAAGCCTAAAGTATAAAGCCCGAAGGCCCGAAGCCCAAAGCCCGAAGCTTGAAGCCCGAACCCCAAACCTCGAAACTTGAATCCTAAAACATGATAGCCTATGCGTGTAGCTTGAAGCTCAAAGGCCCAAACCTGAAACTAAAGGTTGAAGCCTAAAGGATGAAAGCTCAAGCCTGAGGCCTAAAGCCAAAATGCTCAAGGTTGAAGCCTAAAGCCCATAGACCAAAGGCCCAAAGCCCAAAGCTTGAAGGCTCAAGCCCAAAACATCCTGAAGGACCAAGCCCAAAGCCCAAAGCCTAAAGGCCTAAGTCCGAAAGCTTAAGCCCAAAGCCTAAATCTCGAAGCCCGAAGGCTCATTCTCCAAGCTTGAAGCAATAAGTCCCATGCCTGAAGTCCCGAAGGCCCATGCCCAAACTCCCAAGCCCAAACCTTGAATCCCGAAGGCACAATCCCCAAGCTCGAAGCATGAAACCCAATGCCAGAGGCCCATACCCGATTCACGAAGCCCAAAGGCTTAAGCCTAAAACCTGAAGCCTGAAGCCAAAAGCCCAAGGCCCGTATCCCAAAGGCCCAATCCCGAAGCCCAAAGCCCGAAGCCTGAACGACAAGCCTCATGTCCAAAGACCGAATTTTGAAGCTCAAATTTTGAAGCCCAAAACGTGAAGCCTGTATCCCAAAGGCCTAAGCCCAATGATCAAAACTCAAAGGCCCAAGACCAAAGCCTGAAACCCCAAGCCCGAAGGCCCAAGCTCAAATCCTGTAGCCCAAAGTTCGAAAGTCCAAGCGTGAATCTTGAAGCTCGACGTCGAAGCCAGAATCTGAAAGCCCGATGGCACAAGTCCTAAGTGTAAAGCATGAAGTCCGAAGCCCAAAGTCCCAAGCTCGAAGCATAAATCTCAAAGACCCGAACCCGAAGCCCAAAGTCCAAAACCTAATGGCCCAAGCCCCAAGTCTGAAGCATGAAACCTGAAACCCAAAGTTCCAAGCCTGAAGCTTGAATCCCAAAGGCATAATCCCCAAGCCTGAAGCATGAAACCCAATGCCAGAGGCCCATACCCAATTCACGAAGCCCAAAGGCCCAACCCTGAAGCCTGAAGCCCAAAACCCAAGGCCCGTAGCCCAAAGGCCCAATCCTGAAGCCCGAAGCCCCAAGTCCGAAGCCTAAAGTGCAAGCCTCATATCCAAAAACTAAATCCTGAAGCTCAGATTCTGAAGCCCAAAGCGTGAAGCCTGTAGCCCAAAGGCCGTAGCCCAAAGCCAAAACTCGAAGGCCCAAGACCAAAGCTTGAAACCCCAAGCCCGAAGGCCCAAGCTCAAATCCCGAAGCCCAAAGCCTGAAGGTCCAAGCATGAATCTTGAAGCTCGACATCCAAGCTAGAATCTCAAAGCCTGATGGCACAAGTCCTAAGTCTGAAGCATGAAGTCCGAAGCCCAAAGTCCCAAGCTTGAAACATAAATCTCAAAGGCCTAAACCCGAAGCTCGAAGCCCAAAACCCAAGGGCCCAAGCTCCAAGTCTGAAGCATGAAGCCCGAAGCCCAAAGTCCCAAGCCTAAAGCTTGAATCCCAAAGGCCTAAGCAGGAAGCCTAAAGCCCAAAGCCCGATGGCCCAAGATAAAAGCCAAGCCCAAAGCCTGAAGTCCGATGGCTGAAGCCTGAAGTCCGATGGCTGAAGCCTGAAGTCTCAAGTCCGTAGCCCGAAGCCTAAAGCCCAAAGGCTTTGGGCTTAAGCCTGAAGTTTGAAGCTTATAGCGTGAAGGCCTAAATCCTAGAACTGAATCTCAAAGCTCAAAGGCCCAAGCTTGGAACTTAAAGCTGTAACTTAAAGGCCCAAGTTTGAAGCTTGAAGCTTGAATCCCGTAGGTCCATGCTCAAAGCCCAAAGCCCAAAGTTCGAATCCCAAAGCATAAAGGCCTATACCCAAAGACAGAAGCTCGAAGGCACAAGCATGAAACTTGAAGTCCCAATCCCGAAGCCCATTGTCCGAAACCTGAAACCCGAAACTCAAAAGTTCAAACCGTAACTCGAAGCCGCAAGGCCAAGGCAGAAGACTAAAACTCGAAGGCCTAAGCTTGAAGCACGAAGGTTGAATCCCGAAGCCCAAAGCCTGAATCCCGAAGCTCAAATCTAGCAGACTAACCATTGAAGCGAGTAACCTGAAACCCGAAGCCCAACCAGGTCCGAAGGCCGAAGGTTTAAGCCCAAGACTAAAGCCTAAAAGCCCAACCTCAAAGAAAGAAGCCCAAAGCTTGAAGGTCGAATGCCTAATCTCGAATTCTAAATCCTAGTCTTAATCCCAAAGCCCGAATCCTGAAGTCCAAAGCCCGAAGCCTGAAGGCCCAAGCCCAAAAACCGAATCCCATAGTCCTAAGTCTACAGCTTGAAAGCCCAAGCTCAAATCCTGAAGCCTAAAGTTGGAAACTTGAAGGCCGAAGTTCGAAGCTCGGAAGCTAAATCCCAAATCCCGAAGGCTCGATCCCGAGGACTGAAGAAGACTGAACCTCGATTGCCCAAGCCCAAAGCTTGAAGGCCGAAACCCATAAGCCAAATCCCGAAGGCCCAAGCCTGATTGCCGAAAGGCTAGAGGCCAATGGCCCAAGCCTCAAGCTAGAATCTCGAATCCTAAAGCCTAAAGTGAGAAGCCCAAGGCCAGAAAATCTAAGACCGAATGTCGAAGCCAAATCCATGGGGCCCAAGCCCAAAACCCAAATCTGGAAGCCTGAATCCCCATTCCTTATGCCGCATGCCCAAAGGCCCAAACTCGTAGCCCAAATCCTGAAGGCTGAAGCTCAAAGCCCGAAGGTATAAACCCAAAACTTGAATGCCCAATCCTGAAGCCCAAAGGCCCATGACCATAGCTCGAAGCTCGAAGGCCCACACCTATAGCTTTATAAATCACCCACGGGTCAGAGCCTAGGTGCGCTTTCTTTCTGCTAATAAGAGGTGAAGATGTCTCTATATGAGAACTCTGAGGATGCTGATGATGAGATCCCGCTCACCAGGCTCTCCTCTCAAAAAGGGTAGGGGTTTCTCGGAGGCCTGTTGTTCCGGAGGAGGCCCCAAAAAGGCCTCAGATCAACCTCTCTAGCTTTGGGAGAGCTCCAGTTGAGGTTGGGAGTTCCAGAGGCACTGTGCGCGCTTCGCCGAGGCCCGCTCTTGGGGGCCTAAGTGAGGGTGGCTGCACAATTCTGCTAATGGAAGACACCATCACCCTGGCGGATGATGACACTCCACCGACCATGAAAGCTAGGGAAGCTTTGCTTTAGGCTCCTCCTCTGGTTGCGGGGTCGCCGACGTGACAGCGCATGATTAGGTGCCATCAGTATTGACTTTGCTTCCCGTCCCTTGGACATCTGATCTGGCAGTTCCTGCTGCACCAATCCTGCCTGACGCTGGCTCCAGAGGTTCCGCCATGCAGGTGTTCGCGCGGACAATCTGTCGCAGTCTCGACCAGATCGAAGGGCGCGCCTCGCTAGCTGCCAGTGCAGAGCAGGTGGCAGCGGTTGAATAGAAGGTGGATGAGGCCCTAGCGTTGTTGCAGAGGTTGGAGCCTACTGAGGCAGAGAAGATGATCGTCAACCTGGAGTCGAAATACGTCAGGCAAGAGGGTGGCCTGGAGGCGGTGTCGGCGCAGGTGGAGCAGCTTTGGAAGGAGAAGGCGGCCTTGAAAGTCAGCATCGAAGAGCTGGTTGACGAGAACCGTCGTCGAACGGACTTCGCCTGTGCTGTTCAGAACCTTCTTTCGGTGCCAGAGTTCCAACTTTCTGCACCAGGAAGCCCCCTTTTCTTCTTTTTTTTTTCTTTTTCCTTTTTTTTCTTTGAATGACAACCCTGTAACAACAAATGTTTGTTAATGAAATGTTCACTTTTTGCAAAATGCTTTTGCTGTTTGAATTTTGAACTTTTCATGTTTTGATTGTTGAGGAAATCGAGTGGGGCTGCGATTTTGAATTTATGATGTGACTGCTACGAATATTGAGGGGATGTGCGTGTTTAGTAGCTTTTTATTTTTAGGGTGGTAGGATCGTGCGACCAGATTGTGACCTTGGGAAGTGGAACCATTAGGTTGTGGGTATAAAAGGTCCAATAGTTGCAGTGCTCCCAATCTTCATCATTTCTCTATGACTATTATGGCTAAGAAATCACGTAACCGGGCGATGGAGATGTGGGATTACTTCCGGTGCATGGCTGGAGAAAAGTGCTACCTTCCTCCGCATACCTTCGACGTGGAGTTTGAGCAAGTCTATGGGAGGGACCCCCAGCTGGGGTTGGAGTTCCCCTCGGCAGAGGCTACTTTTAAAATTCTGTCAAAGGGGAAGATCGCAGTCTGCCTCCATCACCTCTGTGGCGGGCTGTTCCTCCCTTTCCAACTGGAGTTTGTGAATGTCTTCAATCACTTCGGCATCGTTTCCATGCAACTTCCTCCGATCGCATTGACAATGATTTAATATCTTATTAAGGAGTTGCAACGTCGAAGGATCCCTTGGAATATTGAAATCTTCAAGGTGATTTTTCGGTGGTATCCTCGTCTACATGGGTGTTTCGTCCTGAAAGGTAGGTATTGTCAGGTGTTCAAGGTAAGAGACACCGACTTTACAGATTGATACAAGCGGTTTTTCTTCATCGACCCTAGGGAGGTGAGTTTCGTCGCCCCCCGTAGGGTCGGCGAAGCGCAGTTTGCGGGAGAGGGGATCGACTTTGAGAACCCCTACTTCTGAGTAGTGGACGAGATCCGAAAGCACGTCTACGGTGCAGAGGACTATCTGAGGCTTCTGGAGGATGATGTTCGAGCTTACACGGGTAAGATTTAATTTCTGCCTTTTTCCATCTTGGCGTGGCACTGATGTTTTCCCTTGATTAGTCGTCCTCAGCTCGAATTGGCATGATTTCGTCTTCGCTAGATCAGTAGCAAGAGAGTTCCCCACGACATGGGCGACCCGTCCTAGCCAGTGGCTCAAAGGAGGAGAACGGGCCCAACGGAGTGGGCCTCTTCAGTCGCTGCCTCTGAAGGTGGCGAGCTTGACCTGGCTATGCTTCGGCATTGATCTTTTGAGTGTTGGAGATCTCCACCCTCTTCTTTTCTTTCAGCCCTCGTGACATGTGTTCTTATTTTATTAGCCCATTTGTTGACTGGTTATAGGTTTAAGAAGTGGGAATGATCGAAAGTTATTATTCAAGATTGCTATGGGTAACTAGCTAGAAGCGGAATAATGTCAGTGTGGCCATTGCACAATGACTCCATTTTGATTATTAGCAGAAAGCTCGAGAGACACTCGCAATTGAATCCATGAAAAGGTAGAACAACATTTGAGAATTGGAGATCTTCGAGGTTTACTTGTTCCAATGAAACCTCAAAATCACTAGATTGGATAGGAAACCCAATATAGAAAAGCTTCTGTAGTTTGGTGTTGATACTTTTCGGATTCACTTCATATAGTAGTTGGGGGGAACTCCTCGATGTTTCTTCTGAGGAAGTGGAGTAGCTTTGAGTTTTCTTATTGCTAGAAAGTTATGGCTTAGCTAAGGTTTACTTGATCAAAACAAGTGGATAGTTCAGATTATAGCATTACTGACTTGTTTCCACCATAAATGTTAGCCCCCCATTAAGCCGGCATGAAGAATTCATTCGAGTTTGATAGATCATGTATTGTTCACAAAACGACACAATATGTTAATAGTAGGGGTGACAATTTTTGAACCAACTCATGAACCTACCAGTTTAATTGGATATGAGGTGACTTTATATGAGTTCAGGTCATAATTTAATTATGATTCCTATAAAAGACACAAGTACGAGTTGGCAAGTCGACCTATTTGCCACCTACTGATGACATGTTTATTAAAATTAGCACTTTTTTTCTAATATTAATTTTAATATTGAATGTAATTTTGATACGACTTAATTAATTCTACGATTATATTGATTAAAACAACAAAATATTAAACTTATCAAATTATTATAGCTAAAGATTATAATAATTACGTTAGTGAGTTGGATTAGGTAACTCATTTATGAAATATATAGGATATGAGTCTTGTTATTTAACAAATTTAATAAATGAGTTGAGTTCAAATTAAATTTATATGAGTTAAAATGATAAAAAAACATGTAAAAGTTATTGATTTTCCAACAATAGAAAATGAAAAAGTTAACTAGCCTCTACAGACTGGGAGAGGAGTTCAGCTTCTGCTTGTGAGATTGAATATCGTAGTGTTGAAATTCGGTCTCGATGCTAACAAATGTCGTAATTCCTCGAGTGATTTTTAGATGCATCATTGGACCTCTGGGTGTGTTTGTTTGTAAGGTTAAATTTAAGAAAGTTAAAATTAAATTTGGATAAAGATTATTTTTTATTGAAAGTTGTGAATGATGTGAAATAAAGTTAATTATTATGTTGAGATATGTGAGGGATGTGATATAAAGTTAGTTATTATGTTGGAATATGTGAGGGATGTGATATAAGTTAGTTATTATTTTAGTAATATGTGTAAGATGTGAAATAAATTTAATTATTGGAGTTTAATATAGGGATCCATACTACACTAAAGGAAGTCAATTAGCTCCGGATTTTTTCACTATTGTTCTAGGTTTACTTTATCGAAGTTTTGTCGCATTTATCCCAATTTAATGTAATGCAAGCCGGACGGACGGTGCAGATTAGAGCACGACTTCATACAAAAAAAAATCGTATATGCGATAAAATAAATTTGTAAATTTATATTGTAGATATCCAATTTTCATAATTTCCGTGCGACACGTCTAACAAAAGTAATGTAATCACACCTATTCATTTTCGGAGTCCGAGCTTACCGGCGAATGCTCAGTCCGGAGGACCTCGTCATCCCGGCGCCAATGAAGCCATGAACGCCACGGGTCTCATCGTCCACCAAGCTTTCTCCTTTAAAAACATCCCCCACCCTTCTCCAGCCTTCCTCACATCACCCTCACTAAGCATTCGAACAGCAAGAAGAAAAAGAAGATCCCAAAAGGCCTGCAAAATGGCGGATCGCTCTAGCATCGGATTCCAAGCCGGCCAGGCCGCCGGCCATGCTCAGGCAATCCGTTCATCTCTTTCCTTTCCCCTTCTCTAGTTTCATGAATCTTTAGCTCGTTAAGAAGGTAGTTGATGACCGGCCATTACTTATGCGCGCAAGCTGTTTGATGAAATGCGTCTTCCAGGTGAAGAAGGACGAGCTCGTTGACAAGGCGCGTGACGCGGCGCAGCAGGGGACGGAACGCGCCGGCGGGTTCCTGCAGCAGACCGGGGATCAGGTGAAGCAGATGGCACAGGGGGCGGCCGACGCCGTCAAGAACGCCGTCGGCATGGGCTCCGGCGGCGGCCCCACCACCACCACCACCCACACAACCACCACCCGGCGCTGAGCTTGGTGTTACGTACGTGACAGCGTCAAGTGAGCACCGCGCCGGCCAATTTTGTTTTGGTTTATTTCAATTTTATTTTATTTTTTTTAGTTAATTCATTGGCTTGCGAATGAATAACGGCAGGCGTTTCTGATTCTCTCTACTTGTTGATGTGTAGATTTGATTAAAAATTAACTTGAAGATTGATGAGCTTGAATACAATTTTATTGAAAATATATATATTTTAATTTTTTTAATTTTTTAAATTTTATTGAAAGCAATTGGCTTATAAAATAAATATTACAGAAATGAGAATGTTAAGGTGGATGTGTGGATATACACGAAAAGATAGAATGAGAAATGAGTATATCCGAAAAAAAGTTGATGTTGCACCAATTGAGGATAAACTTAGATAAAGTCGGCTTAAATGATTTGGACATCTAAATCGTAGGCCGACTGAAGCTCCAGTTAGAAAAATTGAGTTATTGGATTTTGCCCATGTACAAAGAGGAAGAGGGAGATCAAAGAAGACATTGCAAGAAACTATAAGGAGTGATCTAAGTTACTTAGACTTAGATAAGAATTTGGTAACTGATAGGGCGCAATGAAAACAAAGGATTCATGTAGCCGACCCCACCTAGTGGGATTAAGGCTTGGTTGTTGTTGTTATTGAAAGCAATTGGCTTATAATTGAGTTGACTCTGTATAAAATATTATGCATTCTTAATAATTGATTTATAAATTAATCAATTTAAATTTAAATCTCTAATTTATGAAATTATTCAATTGAATAATCTATTGAATTAAATTTTAAAATTATAATTGATCATAGCAAATTTGTAAAGATCATTCTTAAAAGTTTTTCCTTTATTTTTAAAAAAAGGTGACTTTTCCTTTAATATACAAGCATGTGTATGTTTATCAAAATGTTCTTTTATAGTTTTCAACCGTCTGGTGAAGGAGAAGTTATTGGGTTCGAACAGCGTATCGTCCGGAATCTAATCAGAGAGCGCCACGTGTACCATACAGCTGGGTTCGGGCATACGTGGCGCCCTCTGATTGGGCGTCTGAACGATACACTGTCCGCCCCTAATAATTTTTCCTAGTGAAGAGCATGCAACTTTTAAAATGTTATTGAAGTTAATAAAATTTGTGTTTGCCAAAAGAAAAGTGTGTGATGACTTGATGGTTTTAACAATGAAAAAGAATCCTAAATGATTAATTTAAGCAAATATTTAATTTAATATTATCTTATGTTATTATCTATATGTTTTAACATTTAAATGTAATTTTTTGAATGAAAATTTCATAATTTTTTATAAAATTATTTATAAATATTATTAAATAATTATTATTTTTTTAATATAATATACATATATATCAAAGATAATATTACTTTACATTGAAATAGCATTGAGCATGCTATCAAAAGAAATGACAACAAAAAATAAAATCAACAGGCAGCAGATAATAACGTAAAAATATAAGAACTCTACTCAAATTTAATTCAAAATCAATCAAAATTGAACCGATTCAACTAAAAATGAAAATCAATTCAACACAAAATTAATAATTTTAAAAAAATAGTAATAAAAATGTTTAGGTGCATGAGAATTATACTCATGACTTCATTTTTGGCAATTTTGTATTGAGCCAATAACTAACATTGAATATGAATTTGAAGTTAATGAAAATAGGACTAAAATTCATATTATCCATATTACAAAAAAGACCGAATCCATTCAGAGTGACTAAAATTCGAGTTATTTTTAGTTGCAAACGTGGTTGCCATCCTTTCCTAAAAATGATTTAAAAGCGGTTAGAATCATAGTTAAGCAACTGTAAACAGTCCAATTAAAGATTTAAAGTTATTATCTTGGTATTATGTTATGACATCTAGATGTCATTTTTTGACTAATAATTTTATAATATAATTAAAGATTATTTATAGATGTCATTAAATCAAACAATTACTTTTTTTATATAACATTGAACCAAAGATCCCCTAAATTAAATCCATCTTCATCTAGTCCTACTATATATATTTTAATTATCTATATAAATGAAAAATTTACATCACGCTTCGAAAAGAGAATTATGAATCCCTTGCAGAACGCAATCAAATTTGACGGATAATTTGAAAATTCAGATGATATCAACGAAATATTATAATGGAGACCCATTCGAAACTTACGGCCAAATTTGATGACCTACTTGCAATTAATTCAAATACTAGGACCAATTTGTAATAGTATCTACATCTCAATAACCCAAATGTAATTGACCTAATTATATATTTACAAGAAAAAAAAAATTCAAAAATTTCGCCCACTGAGCACTGTGAAGAAGTCTTCGTGTCAGAGAAGAAACAAATGTAAATGTTAAAAAAGTGCTGCGGCCCACAGTTGGCCCACTGAGCCCATTAATATCTACCTGCAGGGTATTTAATTTCCTCACTGTAACTGGGCCCACTTGCAAGCTGGCCCATTTACAGACCACCGACACCGCTCCTTTTGAAGTCTTTCACAGAAAGACATTAGAAGCTTCACGCATCTCCTCTCTCCTTTTCATTTCTTCTTTATCTCCTTCTATTTAGCTGCATTTATAGCCATTACTTTCGCAAGAACTGATAAATTATTACAGTCCAAAAAAAATAAACATAAGTGCACACCTAAAAGTAATTTGGGTTTAATCCACTGATTAACTAATAGATTAAGCATTCAATTAATAGAGGAACAACATAAAGTTAAAGAGAGTTTTATTTCAGACTAACTAACGAGAAAATCACATAACCTTTTAGTTAATTGTCGGGACTTATAGCGGCTATAGTCAATTCAATACCCAACATAAGGTTACCTCTATATATTTCTATTTATTATGAGAAACAAGAATAATATCATACAAAAAAAAACTGATAATTTACAGTTATTTTTGGCTATGTGATCATAAATACCTAAAAAATAATAAAATAATTATAATTATTATGGATAGAGTTACCATTATGTATAATAAATATGCAATAGTTTAGAAAACGCTTCTTCAAAGATGCAGACTTATCACATGCTTTAGAACCCCCTCTCTTAGAGAAATTTTTCGGTCAAGATTGCGCGTCACATTAACTATCCGCATGCGAATAAATATCCACTGTGTGGTGCAAGACCCAGACCCACAGCGCCGCAGAAATTATTGCAGTCAGACATATATGTATCATACGTAGCAATTTTGCTCACATATGTATCATAATATATCTCATACGTAGCACATTTTATCGCATATGTATCATAATATATCTTATATGTAACAATTTTGCTTACATATATCATAATATATCTCATACGTAATAATATTTATCACATATGTATCATAAAATATAATCTCATATTTGATAAAACTTGCTACGTATGAGATATATTATGATACATATATGATAAAAATTATTACATATGAAATATATTATAATATATATGTGAGCAAAATTACTATATATGATACATATATGTAATAATTTCTGTGGCGTTGTGGATCCGGATCGCGCGCCACGCGGCGGATATTTATTCGTGTGCGGATAGCTGATGTGGCGCGCAATCCTGACCAAAACATTTCTCCGTCTCCCATCATATCTCATCCTTTTGACAAATTATCAATCAATTATTTCCCCACTAGACACCTTTTCACACATCCCACTGGCCTCTTTGATGTCTTTAATTAATTTTTTCAGAATATATTCTATACTTTTTAAGATATTTGATGATCTTAATTTTTTAAGATATTTGGAGTAATTTAATCCAGTGTTTCATCTCGTTCCTTCTGAAATATTATAGATATAGCATTTTCAGAAAATCATAAAACATATTAATAAAAAAAAATATCAGAATCATTTTTTAAATAATCTAATTTCATAAGAGCACACCCTATTTTTTTTCACTTAATCCGATTTAAAAATCATATTTATGATACCCACTATATACACGGAGAAAAGTAAATACATCAAAAATAATTTAAAAAAAAAAATTAGAAAGAGAAAGAATATAACTAGAGAGAGAGTCCGGCGACGAAGGCGACTCCGGTGGACGGCAGCCAGGAAGATCCGAAGATGAAGTTACCGACGGTGAACTTACTCGCTTCGTCGGGCATCGTGATCACCCTGTATCCCGGCCAGGAAACCCTGTTACCCAACGCGGCGCCGGGCCCGTAGTTCATATACTCTCCGTAGTAGAGCGTGTCGAGCGCGAAGGTGCTGTTCCACTCGAGCCACCCCCTCGGATCAATGTGATCCCCCATGTAGGAGAGTAAGTACACCGCCCTCGAGTAGAGCTTCCATGGCCGGCCGAGGAAGGTCTGAAATGTCCCCTTCGTCGCGTTGAGTTCGCTCACCGGAAGAATCGAGCAGTCGTGGATCGATATCCCGGTGTTCTGGTTCGGGTCCTTGCGGTTCTGGGCGGTGATGGTGACCTTCTGCGTCGGCAGCGGCTTCCGAGCCCAGAGCCCGCATTTCTGGAACACCACCGCAGCGTTGCCGAAGATGAAGTCGACGGTGCCGTAAATGTCGCATTCCCTGTAGAACTGGCGCTGGGAGTGGACGTAGAGGGTGTCCTGGTAGCCGATGATGCCGCACCGGTAGATAACCGCATGGTCGGCGCTGACACGCAGCGCCACCGCCTGGTGCTTCCACGGCCCTGCCCAGTTCTCAATCGTCATGTCTTTCATTATGAATCCCGCCCCTGTCGCCGCTGTGACCGAAAATCAGTGAGACATGATAATCGCATCTTAATTAATTATGTAGGATGCTAAATATATTAGAAATTATTGTTTCATCACAAAAAAAAACAAGAAATTATTATTTAATATATATATCTTATCCACAGAATTTTAGTTATAATTATATATTTAAGAAAAAAAAAGATAATTGCAGCATGAAAAATAACAAAGATTTATGTTTTTTTCAATGTCGGACAAGTGTTTGATGAAATGCTTGACAGATGAAGACATACCGAATGTTGCGGTGTGGAAAGTAGTGTAGTTGTCGAAGACGCTGCGGGAGCCGGCGATGACTGTCTTCCCTTTGCCGTCGCCGACAAACATTAGATTTATCTTCTTCCGGGAAATCTTGATGTTCTCGTCGTAACGGCCGGCTTTCACGTAGACGATGATGCGGCGGGAGCTGCCCTCCGGCGCGGACTTGACGGCGTCGGCGATATTCTTGTGCGTGCCGTTGCCGTCCTTGGACACCACGAAGTCCGGCGGGATCGCTGCCGCCGGAATCTGAAGGAGCTTCCGATCAGCGGGTTTGACCCAATTCGGGAATTTGTTGGCGAGGAGGCGGCGCTTCTTCCGGTTCTCGATCGGAACGCCGGCGAAGTCCTGGCTCCGGCTGGAGGCGGAGAAGATGGCGAGGCAGTTGCTGATGAGCTCGGAGAGGTCCTTGAGATGGTTCCCCATCTGCCGGCGGACGAAGTCGTCGGCGGCGTCATCGAGGCCCTCGGCGCAGGTGTCGTGGTTGGTGAGCGCGGCGCTGAGCCATGTGTGTACATCGTCAGCGGAGGCTCGCAGGGACTCCGCCGCCTTCGCTTGGGAGACGGCTATCAGCGAACGGGAGAGCTGGTCGACGGAGTCGTCGAGCAGCTCCAGGCAATCCTCGTAGGCGGCAAGGGAGCGCGGGTCCATGGGCGCTCCGGCCATCGCCGACGCACCAAACAGGGCGGCTCCGACGCGGCGCAGCGTCATGTTAAGGGAAATGTGGAAGATGTCGCGCTCACCGGCAGCGGCGCCAGCGCCGGGGATGTTCTGTAGCGAGCTCACGCAGAGGGCCTTGTACCGGGTCAGCTCGCAGGCCCGCGAGATCGCCAGGGTAGATCTCCGGCGGCTTGGCAGCTGGTCGTCGCTTCGGTTGGACTTGTCTCGGAGTACGAGTAGCGCCGGCACCGAGCCGAGCAGGAAGAGGAAGGCCATAAAACCCAAGATGACGAAGCGCAGGCGGCGGATGCGGGCATCGCCGGCTCCGGCACCGGCAAGTTGGGTGGAGAGGGAGTCGACGGAGTGCGGGAGGCTGGTGCAGGGCATGGGGTCGACTTTGGTTTGGCCTCAGAAGTCAGAAGTCATCAATTTGCGAGCGATCAAGAGCAGAGATCTAGAGGAGAGATCTAGAGGAGTTATATATAGCGCTGAAGTCCATTGTTCTTTCAGCCATGAGCTGGCTTCAACTGATCATCAGTGTTCTGATATAAGAGATTTTTGGCTGGCAACCATAATCTAACCTTATAATATTTTTTTTTTTTTTTTTGATAAAATCTAACCTAGCTTATAATATTGATTCAAAAGTACTTTAAAAAAAATTAAATTTCTATTTAAAATATTTTTCTTTGATTTATGTATTATCATAGTTTTAAATGAACCTGAGTATCTGATCATCAGCTGTACTTTATTTTTTTTCTAAAGATCAGTGGAATTTAAATTGTTGGACATTTTAAAATTTAATTTCAATTTAGCTGGAAATGTCAATTTCAATAGTTTTAATTTTAGCAATTTATCTTAATTTTTGACTTAAAAATTTAAAATTTAAGAAGCTTTATCTTAAAGGTGTATGGGTCAATGAATATTTCAATCATAAAAATAACTTACTCTTAAATTATCGGGTCATATAACTAATTGCTTAAAAAAATAAATAGTTTAAAAAAATTTTAAGTTTTTTTTAAAATATGGGTATGATAAAAAATAAAATTAATTACGTTAAAAATTTATATTATAAGTGAAATAAAGTTAATTGATTTTTTGAGAAATAAGGTAATTTAAATAGGTTCGTGATTTAAAAAATTCTTTAATAAAGTCTTTTTAAAGGTGATATTAAAACTTGAATAAGATATTTTTTATTTCATATAAATTTTTTTTATTTTTTTATATTATGAAAGAATTAAATTACTCCTATCTCTCGTAAGTCTATCCAGCTTCGCGACCGCCATGCAAACATAAGAACAAATACATCCTATAATGACACGAAAAATATGAATGAGTACTCTCCGTAACTTAAAACATGCACAAAAGGTAAGTATCTTGTTGGTCTCATTTCTTGATATCTTTGATGACGTCGGCAATGAGTATGAATGAGTACATATTCTCCTTCAAGCCAAATTCCATGTACTTGATCTCCCCTTTGTACTTATATTTATAAACACACGAACACTTAAGCTAGCAAAAGGAATAGGAAATATCTACTGCTGATGTTGTTAATTAAAGTCGATCGCTAATTAAAGAACCTTCGCCTCCTCCACACGTACAAGCTGATGAAGAGGAGTATAAACGAATAGTGCGTAGAATTAATAGGAAGATTTATGTAAACATATAACCACATGCATGCATAATTATTTTCTTATTTAGATGAAATATTTATAGATCAATATAGAGAACATCGCGAATTCCAATTAAAAAATATGATCAAGAACATCGCAGATCTATTAAAAACTATATATTTCGTGTTTTAAGAAACTAAAAATATAATTGAATTTTGGGAGAGTTTGAGTGCAACTAACTACATGTAAATAATAGTTTAACTGAGTATTTCGATTAATAGGTTTGGGTTCGATTGCGCATGTTTGAAAATCAAATCGACTGAATTAATCGATTATTGAATAACTTTATATATAAATATAATTTTATTATGGAATTTTGATTATGTTACGAAGTTGATTAAGTAATTGCTCTTGAACTTTTGTTGTCTTTTTTTTAGTCTATTATGATAATGTGATTGAGTTATTTTATATAATTAGATAATTTTTATAAACTATTGTTAGGAGTTACGATGAATTTTTAATTTATTTAAATTATTTTTTATATTAAATAATTCTTGCATTAAAGTTATTATCTAGATATTTATATAGCAATATTAAATATTATTATGAGAAGATTTAAAAAATTTTAAAAATTAAAAATAATTTTAATTGAATCAAATTAAATGAAATTAATGTTTGGTTGATTTGATATAATTTATAATCTAACTTAGTTTGTTTAATTTTTTTTAAATTTAAAATTAAATTAAATTATTATTTTTATTTAATTATTAAATTAATTAATTGAACAGAATGTGCATATTGTAACGATGAGATTCAGTGGGGGCAGGCCATGTGGGAGATGGGAAGAGTATTTTATTAACGAAGAAGACGAAGCAGTGTAACGTGGTGATGGTCCGCATGCGATATTTGCCGCAAGATGTCGTGCGGTTTCGGTTCTCATTTTATGCGGGAAGTATTTATTTATATGCGGGAAGTAGGTTGGGCAATAATATTAATTAGCACAGCTATACTGCACAAATCTTATCCTGTTCTTTTCTATACTTTTTTCTTTTTCAAAGTGGCGCGTGTCCTCTCTAATTCTTTTAAGGGAGATTTACTTAAATTGATGCATTGTAATTAATGGGATTTAGATTAGTGTAGTCTTATTTAGAAAAATTAATTAATTTAATTTATTGCACGTGTTGATACTGGATTTTTTGTACTGCGTTGATGAGGGGAGAGAAATAGACTCGAGAGTCAGTGGTCACAATATTCAAAATACTGAAGTAGAGGATTTCAAAGACATCTAAAAAAACACATAAGATTTAAAATGGTTCAGGGATAGGTTCTTCTACACCAACGGAGGAGTCAGAAAAAAAAATTTCACTAACACTCAAAAAGGAGTTTAGTCAAGAAACCAGTACAAGAAGAAAACAGAAAACATAAGCTTAATATGTTCATTTCCCTTCTAGAGCTCTATCCAGGAATATTTATAAATGAGCCATAATAGGATACAGTGGATTTTTGGGTTAGAATATTATAATTGTTGGCTCCATATAACTATCGAGCCTATACTTGGTAGCCCCGAGAAGACCATTGATAGTGGCGAGGGCATGTAGACTTTCAATTGATGCGACTGGCTGGAATCTACACTCTGAAAATCGTGCTGACTTAGCAGACTCCACTAAGCTGAGGCAGTGGCAGTTGTAGGCGAACAATCATCGTGGTTTGATATTGCTAGCCTTGACTGCACGAATAGTTCGACATGAGGCATTCGTTAACGGCAATTTGGCAAGTGCTTTTCGTTTTTAGTCCGTCGCTGAATTCCCGTAGAGCTCCTGCCATATATGCTTCAACGTGTGCATTTCAGATGTGCTGGCGTGGATCCAGATACAACAGTATGTTCGCATGATATTACAAAAACTAAATATTAATTAATATGAGATGAAATCTCAATATAATATTACAAATAGAACAATAATTTTTTTTTGATAAAATAAATAGAACAATAATGATAGAGAAGTAGAGAAAACTAAAATTACGAAGTGTAAGGAGGTTTGATTCCATAAACGATGAGCCAGAGGTCATAGATTTTGTAACAGTTGCACATACTGATGTGTATATACATAAAATATTGAACTAAAATGATAGATATCAAGATAATATAAATTTTTAAACATAATAAATATTTAGATCGTGTTGAAAAAAATGTTCTTTGAAGTTAAGGAGTTTATTGACTTCTCACGTTAGTAGGAGCTCTTTATATGTAGAATATGATTTAACTTAATTAAATTATCTTTTATTCAATAAATATATTAAAAGCATTTGATCTGATATTAACTCGATGTCACGTTGTATTATCTATAAAAAATAATTATTTAGTTAGTGATATACATAGATAGTTTTATAAAAGATTATAAAATTATCTTTAAAAAAATAACATCTAAATCTAAGAATATTTACATAATATTGGACTAAAAATTTTCAAAAAATTATGAAATGCCCAAACTAACCTTAGATGAAGGGTTCTTGTGACGTCCCGGCTTCCCGGACGCCAGAAAATAATAAATTCTTTTCATTTTTTTTTCTCATCTCAAATTATTATATATCACAATTCAGAAATACCTTCAACCTCTTTACCCTTGTCCCATGATCCAACTAGTGCAACACCTGCCACCAAAAATGGCAGGAGCCTGTTAATACAGACTCAGTAGATAAAACAACATCCCAAATAAAAACAGTAATCAA
>KZ451982.1:3610520-3620911 GCA_002786265.1 Apostasia shenzhenica
CTCCCTCTCCTTTTCTGAGAACTGTTCAGTGATATTTGTAGCCGATGAAGTGCGTAGCTTCACCCTGGTTTTCCGGAGAGAAGGTGATGGACAGGCTCTGGGTTCGCGCCGTTTGTCTGCCACTAGAGAGGCCTACAGCTGTGAAAGGAGGACGATAACTTTTAATACTGGTACTTCTTCTGGGGATCCGCAATGGCCGGAGCATGCGGATCCTTGATTTGCGGTTTCTGGGGAAGGGTGCCTGCACGGAGAACGGCGTGATTAGGTGAAGTTGATAGTGACAGGCGTTGCTCCGTAACCTCGTGCCCGACGTTATAGGGGTGGTCCTGAGATGTCGTGGACGAGGTTAGGTCGAACCTTCGTGGCCAAGGTTTGACCTGGTCAAAAGTCCTGCAAAATTTAGAGCCGAGTCAGCAAATCAATCAATCAAGTGGAGGCCAGCCAGGCGCCACGTGTAAGGTCTGGATGCAGCACAGGAACCACGTGTTAACATCAGCCGCCCACATTTTCAGGGCGCGAATATTGATATGGGTCCTAGAATGCGAATCGTCGTGAGGGTGGACGCGCTGCCCAAGACCTGCAAGGATAAGATGGGGGCGGCGCCCGCTGATTCGTATCCTTTTGCCCTCATCCTGAAGCTTTTCCTCTGTAAGAGAAAAATTGTTCAGAGAAGATGGAGGAAGAAGAAGCATGGGATGCTTTGGCGAGCATTTCCAAAAAGAAGAGAGTAGGCGGGACTCCGGCTGAGGTTTCTGCTCCGGAAAAGAAGATGCTGTTGGAGCCGCCTGAAGGGGGGATGCGGCCGGAACCACCAGTTCTTGCCGCCGTGTCTCCTGGTGAAGAAGAGGGGGACCCGGCGATCAAGGTTGCCGGTGTTCTAACGCAGGTACTGGAATCCGTGTAGGAGGTGGTGGGCACGGAGGCTCCTGAGGTGGTACTTGTTTCTGATTCTCCGGTCAAACCACCTCGAAAGGCCAGGAAACTGAAGGAGGTGGCCTTGATGAGTGAGATAGCTACAGGAGAGCAGTTAGCGCCTGGGAAGGTCTTTCTCAAGGATGAAGAGTTTGAGCGACTCCTTCCCAGGTTTGGGGTTGAAGAAGGGGGTGTGAAGAAATCTCCCCTGCTGGTTCTTGGTCCTTCTTCCCTTGGTGCCCCAGCCTCTTCTTCTGAGAAAAAAAAGAAACATTTCCTCATTTCTCTCCCTCCGTTAGATCTTAGTGGTGATAAAGGGAAGGATAAGAAGGGTGAGAAGGAGGAAGGCACCAAAGAGAAGATGGAAGAGTCCCCGCTTACTGCCTCTGGCACTGAAGGGTCTGGAGGCGAAGGGGAGAAGGCGATAAGAAAGAAAGGAGAGGCCCTCCCGGTTGTCTCTAGCGCCCCCTTTGGTACTGAAGGGGCCTGGAGTATGCTGAGAGATCAGTTATGTGAGATAAGGCAGGCAGAGGAGAAGATCTTGGGAAACACCTCCGAAGTCCTGGAGGTGATAAAATCTCTGAAGGGCAAGGAAGTAGCAGAATCTACTACCTTCAGAAGATAAGGGACTTGGAGGGTGCTTTGTCCCAAGTTACAAAGTGTTCTCTGAGTAATCAGAAGGAGGAGTTAGAGAGGCTACACCAGTTGGAAGATAGGTTGGTTTCCCTGGCCCAGGTAAACACGGAGTGGGCTAATAAAAATGAGATTGCGAGAAAGGAATTCCATCGCAATCTGGCGGATGTGAATCAGGCCCACTCTGTCCATGTCAAAGACCTCCAAAAAAGAATAAGGGATTTGGACAATGATAGGGAGGCTTTGAGGGAGGAAAGAAAGAGACTAAGGGAGGAGCTTGCCAAGGCCAGGGAGGCTACATCAGGGGCGAAGGAGGCGACCTTCGAGGCTTGTCGTCGGGAGGAGCTGCTGAAGTCTGAAGTCCGCTCTCTGCGAGCCTTAGTGGAAAATAGCTCTGGATGGCGAGGACGACGTATGGAGGATCTGGAAGAAGCGGTGAGGAGGGCGGTGAAGATTGTCAGTGCCTCACCGGTGGGTCACCACGTGAGGAGCTCGGCTGCTTTTGATGCTCTCCTGCGGACGTTGGTTGATGTAAGTATCTTGAATCAGGAGACATCAGAGACCCGGCTGTTCTTCCCTTCTGTGGTCCTAAGGGGCCAGACAGGTTCTTTGACGCTGGGAGCCACTCCTCAGATGAGATTCCTCCACCAAGGTCCTATGCAGGCTGGGGGCATCAGCCAGCCCCCCCGAAGGAGCCCTGAGGAAGGTCAGACCACTCCTTTCGAGGCCAGATGGACGGGATGGGTGCTGTCTCCCCAAGTCCGGCAGCGGGACCAGTCAGGGAGCCAGAAGTGACGAGTCCTCCTCCTCAACCAGCTTCTCAGCCTGATTAGGGAATCTTCTCCCTCTGCAGCACTTGAAGGATTCATTTTTCGGATGGACAACCTCAATGAAGCTGGAACTATCGCCTGAGGCGTGGAAGCTGAGGAGTCCCCATGGATATCTGCTGCCTGTGGTCAGGAGAGTTATAGCTTGGTCTCAAAGAGGAGGAGTTCTGGGCCCAGGAGATCAGGGTTATTGTCCTAGGTGTCTAAGTTCTGAAGCCTTGTACTTTTCTTTGTTTCTTCCTGTACTCATGAGAGGAACATGTGAGGACAAAGAAAAACTTGTAACAAGTTTTATCATAAATGAAATGTATCTTTCTTTTCAAAAACATGCTATGAATGAATTCTTGCTTGTATGTCTTTTCTTTCGTATTTGAGACAGGTATCATGAAGTTGGTGAAAAGAGAACATGAATTCATAAGTGAAAGTAAATACTTAGCAAATGGATTAAGAAAATTTTCTAAGTAAAAAAGATGAAATAATTATCCTCGTGTACGATAGGAGAATACCGAGCACCAGGAAAAGAATAACCATCCCTCGAACTCTGGTGCACGATAGGAGAATACCGAGACCAGGAAAAGAATGACCATCCCTCGAACCCTCGTGCACGATAGGAGAATACCGAGCACCATGAAAAGAATGACCATCCCTCGAACCCTCATGCACGATAGGAGAATACCGAGCACCAGGAAAAGAATGACCATCCCTCGAACCCTCGTGCATGATATGAGAATACCGTGTGGACAACATATGACGGGACAAGGAGAAGTGACGCTTGGGAAACCGCGCATCGCTTCGATTCCCGTGCAATGCCTTGGTTCCTGGGATTGTCAGAGAATACGAGCGGTTCTGATGACGTCCGTGCGCTGATCAAGGAGATCAGACGGCCAGGAGATGAAAGGGCATAGTTGTTTTCCATTTAAGGAGAACTTGCTTGAAGAGCAGCTGACGCGCCCTTTCACCCCCTGAACCCTAAGAGAGAGAAAAGAAAAAAGAGAGACCTTCGCCCTCAGTGAATGTCAATCATGGGAGGAGGAGATGTTCAATGGGCTGAGCTAGCAACCCAATTCCACAGGGACTCCAGTTATCAAGAGTCTCTCTTGATGGAACACGAGTTGCTCAACACCACCAGGGGCTTCAGAGGAAATCCCAACCTGACAATCATCCCCCCCTCCGCCGACCTTCGACCGAATTGCCCCCCCCCAAGGGGCCGTCTGCGTTTACCGTGCTCAGGTGGAGTACGGTTTGATGTTGTCGCCGCAGCCGGAGTTTAGGGAGATCCTGAACTCCTTCCAACTTGTCCCTGCTCAGCTTTCTCCCAACGCCATTGCTTACGTTACTCCCTCTTGAAGCTTTTGCAAGCTCAAGGGATTCCTTGGACTCTGACGTTGTTCAGAAGTTTGTTTAGTTGGATGACGGTGCCTGGGTATGGGGGGTGCCTGGCTCTTCGGTCGAAGACGAGGAGGGCGATGTTTTCGGGAGCGAGTAGTTCCCACTCCGACTGGAGGGACTACTATTTTTTCATTGGAGGTGACTTAGGAATCCCTCTGACGTCTGGGGTGTGCCCCCCTGAATTCTCTGGGGAAGCGAAGTGGGTAGCAGGGCAAGAAACCCTGAGGAATTTGGAGAAGTTGAAGGGGCAGAGCTGGCCCTTGAAAGATTTTCTGAGGCATGTAAGGAATAATATATCCTTACATGCCAAGACGCTGGGATACAACGTCATGAAAGAAGTCGCCCCTCCGTCTGGTGTGGCTACGATGAAGAGGGCTAGGAGGGGGCATCTTGTCACCCAACTCAGCAAAGAAGTAGCTGCGGAGGGGGAAGAAGAAGAAATAAGGGTTCCAGAGCCGGTCTGCGGTGGTGCCGTCGTCGATGTAGTATCCTCTCCTGATGATACCGCAGATGACAAGAAGACGTTGGCTGAGCTGGGTTACACAGGAAAGGGTAAGGAAGCCATGCCAGCCACCAAACCCCAGGTAATCCCTAAGGGATGTGCAGGGATTGTCATAGGCAGAAAGGAAGAAAGCAATAAGGCCGCCGTAGGCCAGGAAAAGGATAGGGTGGAAGAACCCCACCCGGAATTAATTCCCACGGAGGTTCCTAGAGAGAAAAGGGGTAATTCCAAGAATTCGGAGCTGGAGCCCCCACAGAAGAAAGTACGAAGCGAAGAAGAGGGGGGCTTCGCTGCCAGGGGGAAGCATGACTGGGAGAGGAGTGTGGAGCCCCCGTTTAGTACAAACTTCACCAATTACTTTGGGAACGACGGTGTAAGAATGGCGGTGAGGACAACTAGGGTGGATAGAAGGTTGACCATCGTCACCGTACCGTCGAATAATAAAGGTCGAACCTACCGAGGAGAGGTAGGCTTGGCCCTCGGGGGTGGTCTGGCATCCCAGGACATGGAGGAGAAGATGGAGAGTACCTCCACACCAGATCTGTACTCAGGGTGTGCGAACAGGCTAGCTACGGTGAGGATTCCTCGTTTATTTCTCTTTGACCACTCTGATCCTGCTAACTAACTTGTCTTTGTCTGCAGGTCCTTGCTTGTTTGCCGTTGGCTTTGATTAGGGCGATGAGGATCGAGGAGCAAGTGCTGGAGCTAGGAGCCCAACTTGCAGCCAAATCTTCACAGCTTGGCGTTGTGGACGAAGAAAGGGTCAAACTATTGAAAGAGAGGGATAAGCTGTAAGAGGAGAAGGCCAAGCTACAGGAGGAGAAGGCCAAGCTGTCCGAGGAGCTTGCAGCTCATCAGTCCGCCCTTGTTTCGGCAGGGGCCACTAATAAAGCTCTGCAGAAGCAGCTCGTTGAGGCCGCCGAACAGCAGGAATCCATCATTGCGAAGAAGTCCATGGCTGCCATGGAGGCCTACAAAACGAGCTTACCCTGTAGAAAACCGAGGTTAAAAGGGATCAGGCGGTCATGAGAGGGACTGGCTTCCACTTTAATTCAAGCGGAGAAGGTTACTGCCGCCGAACTTGAAGAAGTGGATCCTTTCCCTTACATGGCTGTTGATCCTACTTACAAAGAAGAGGGTTTTGACCTATCTGATGAACTTATCCATCGAGTATTTAGGCTCTTGGATAGGGCTGATAGGGGGTAACCCCTGTTCTTTGTAAGAGTAGTGAATGTAATCCCTTTGTAATTTTTGTAAGCAATAATAGAAAAAGTTTCTCATACCTATTTTTGCTCTGTATGTGTATTGAACAAGTACCTTTGTACAAAATTGAGATGTTCAGACTGATTCTGAGAAAACTTGTAATAGATTTCTTGAACCTTGTAATAGATGGGTTCGAATTTAGAACATCTTGACTGTAGTTTTGAGAGAAAAGTCTCCTAACAAGATAATAAGGAGCTTTTGAATCACTTAATAGTTGATTTTAAATTTGGAACCCCCTGAAATCCATATAGGAAAAGGAATAGTGTGATAGTCAGGCCCGCCCAAAAGGTATCTTTGATCCGATGCCACAAGGGCTTGAATGCCTAAAACATCGTGTACGATGTTTGTACTTGTGGCGAGGGCTAACCTCGGGAATCCCCTTTAGTAGGGTTATAGATATTCCTTTGTGAACTTGCACAGGAGAGAAGTAGTGATAGTACTGGAGATCCTGCCTGGAGGGAGTTATCTGACCCAATGCCAAAAGGACTTGAGCGCCTGAAACATCGTGTACGATGTTTGTACTTGAGGCAAGGGCTGACCCTCTTGGAATGGCAGATATCCTAGTGGAAAGCGAAGGCACCCTGCTTAGGGGAGACCTGTATCGTGATTCGATACCAGGGACTGCCCTAAGGTTACGAGTAGGCCTTCAGACCTCCGCCTGCCAGGCACTGCTAGGCTTGGTAATCACCGTATTAGTGAAGGTTAGCGAGTATCATCGTGCGCGAGGTTCGGAACCTCGGGCACGATGATGGAGATTTGGGTTTTTAGATCATACCTGAGCAACGCTTAGGCCGTTATGAACATCTCAATATATAGGGGCATAGGAGATATGTGTCCCGGAGTAATATAGAGAAATCAAGATGTCCTGAGAATAATATAAAGGAATCCAGGCGTCTAAAGAATAATCCTGGAATTTGATGATTAAATCCCGTGTAAATAAATTTCTGAATGAATTTGTACAGAACGAACGACGTATAAGGAGCATTTCCGAGATGAACTAAAGGCAGTTTTTAGGCAAAAAATTTCTTCAAGTCGTCCCCACTCCAACTCCTGTGGATTTGAGTGCCTTCAGAAGTCATAAGGTAGTAAGCATTTGGTCCAGCAACTTCGCGCACGATGTAAGGACCTTCCAAATTTGGCTCAATCTTAGGAACCCCCAAATTGCTGCCGGCGAGAAGTCGCCGCTTGAGGACTAAGTCACCCTTATTGAAAGTTCTGGGGTTGACCTTCCGATTGTAATATCGTCCTATTCGACGTTTGTGTTCCAGGTGTTTCAACGCGGCCAATTCCTTTTTTGTTCTAGGAGGTCTAGATCGCCCCTTCGCGAATCATCATTTTCGTCCGCCCATGTTTGCAAAGCCTCGGGTTCGAAGCTAGCTGCAGCCTCTATTCTAGGGGAGAGGTGCTCTAGCTCAACTGGTATGACAACGTCTATTCCATATGAGAGGGAGAAAGGAGACTCTTGAGTAACCTCAGAAGGGGCAGTATTGTAAGCCTAGAGAGCTCCTGGTAATTTTTCCGGCCAACGGGCCTTGGCGCCGTCTAGGCACTTCTTCAAGATGCTTAGAATATTCTTGTTAGCGGCTTCCGCCTGACCGTTGGTGTGGTGATGCCAAACAGAAGCATACTTGAGGTTGATCTGGTGCTCTCCGCAGAAATCATAGATCCTCTGATTGGCGAATGGAGTGTCATTATCTGTGATAATTACCATGGGTATGCCATACCTGCAGACGATATTGGTCCAAAGGAAGTTTTCGACGTTTTGAGTAGTGGGCTGAGTAAGCGGCTTGGCTTCAATCCACTTTGTGAAGTAGTCGACTGCAACCAATATCCATTTGTAGTCCTTCATGGCTGTAGGCATTGGGCCTAGGAAATCCAGCCCCCAAATAGCGAAAGGCCAAGATGAATTGATAGGCTTGAGATAACCTGCGGGCTGCCTTTGCATATCAGCGTAGTATTGGCATTGAGTGCATTTCTCCACAAATACTTGAGCATCCTTGTGAATATTGGGCTAAAAGAATCCTTGACGTAGGATCCGCATAACCAGGCTTCAGCCGCGGGCATGTGTTCCACACTCTCCTTGATGCACTGCGTCCATAACCTTCAAGGCCTCTTCTGGTCTCAAACACTTGGTGAGGGGCTTGACATAGGATCTCCTTTAAAGCTCCCCACCGATAAGGGTGTACTTGGCGCAAATAAGTTTTAACTTCTGTGCCTCCCATCGGTTGTCTGGCTGCACCCCATTCTTCAGGTAGTCTAAGATTTTGTCCATCCAGCAGGGTGGTGTTTCTTCAGAAGAAACTTCGGCGCATTCGAAACTAGGCCTCTTGAACACCTGAGTCCGGCGGAGGTCGGGAAGCCCCTCTTTCGCGAGTAGGTCTGCCACCTAGTTCTCTTCCCGAGGTATGTGTGTCAGGGAGAAATTCTCGAATAGAGAGATCAAGGACTTGGCTAGTTGCAGATATTTCTTCAAAATCTCGTCCTTTGTTTCAAATGTCTGGTTCACCTGATTGACGACCAACAGGGAATCACTGAATACTTGTATGCGCTTTACGGCCATGCTAATCGCAAAGTTTAATCCTGCAATGAGGGCCTCATATTCTGCCTGGTTGTTTGTTGCCTTGAACTGAAGCGTTACTGCCTGATGTAGCGTAGCCCCCATTGGGCTGGTTAAGAGGATTCCAGCCCCCTAGGATTTTTATCCGAATGCACTATCAACATGAAGTGACCAGAGGTTTGCCAGAGATTTGACGGGTGGTGGTTCCGACATAGAAAACTCAGCGACGAAGTCGGTCAGGGCCTGAGCCTTGATAGCTGTTCGTGGAACAAATCTGATGTCATACTCTCCCAGTTTGATAGACCATTTGAGTAATCTTCCTGAAACCTCGGGAGTATGCAATATCTTTAGAAGCGGTTGATCTGTGACAACCTGAATAGTATGGGATTGAAAGTAAGGCCATAGTTTCCTTGCAGTCGTTAGGAGAGCCAGGGCGAGCCTCTCCAGGGTGGGGTATCGACTTTCAGTATCCAAGAGTATGTGACTGGTATAGAAGATAGGACGCGGTACTCCATTCTCGCTGTCAAGGAGGACCGCCGAAATTGCAGCATCGGAAACCCCCAAATAAAGAGAGAGGATAGTACCTTCTTTCGGTGCTACTAGTATCGGGGCCGACATAAGATACTTCTTAAGTTCAATAAAGGCACCTTCACATTCACTGTTCCACTGCCCTTTCTTGTTATTGTGCAAACACTGAAAGAAAGGGGAACACCGATCGCTGGCTTTTGAGATAAATCTGCCCAAACTGTTGATCCGGCCTGCCAGCTTCTGGATTTTTTTCGTCGTCCTCGGAGAGAACATGCTCAGGATAGTTGATATTTTGTCGGGATTGACCTCTATCCCTCTGACAGAGACCAGATATCCCAAGAATTTTCTTGAAGCCGCACCAAAGGTACATTTAGCAGGGTTAAGCTTAAGGTTGTACCTTCGGAGGGTATCAAGCGTTTCCCTGAGATCACCAAGATGCTCTGTCAAGGTTTTGCTTTTGACCAGGATGTCATCTACATAAGCTTTGAGATTCCTGCCCCTTTGGTTCTTGAAGACTATATCAATCATGCGCTGATAGGTAGCACCGGCATTCTTGAGACCGAAGGGCATGACCCTGTAGCAGTAAGTGCCATAGTCAGTGATGAAAGCTGTCTTTTCCTCGTCTTCTTTGGCCATCCAGATTTGGTGATACCCTGAGAAAGCATCTAGGAAACTCATAACCTTGTATCCGATGGTATGGTCTACTATCGTATCAATACGGGGGAGAGGATAAGTATCTTTAGGACAGGCCTGATTTAATGTCCTGAAGTCTACGCACATTCTCCACTTCCCATTAGCTTTTTTCACCATAACGACGTTAGTTAACCATCGGGGGTACTGGACTTCCCTGATGTAGCCTGCCCCAAGTAATTTGCTAATTTCTTTTTTGATGGCGTCCTGTCTCTCTCCCGCCATTACCCTTTTCTTTTGTGCAATAGGGGAGGTAGTCTGAGATACATTCAAGTGGTGCTCGCAGACAGCCCTGTCCATGCCTGTGACATCCTCAGGAGACCATGCAAAGACATCGATGTACTCAGAAAGCAAGGCGGTAACATCCGCTTGCTGCTTCTCATTCAGATAAGATGAAATATTTACAATTTTGGAAGAGTCTTTACCCCCTAAGGCTATGTTGACGACCCCTTCCTGCGGTATGACTGGTTGAGACTCTCTGGGATCCATTTGATCGACCACAAGCTGCGTCGCTATTTGGAAACACCGGATAGCTTGTTTGACGTCTCCCCTGATGGTGACAACGCCGCTGGAGGTTGGAAACTTCGCGCATAGGTGGGGCGTGGAAATCACCATCCCGAAGGAGTTTAGAGTTGTCCTCCCTAGGATGGCGTTGTAGCCCGATTTAGCCTTGATGACCGCGAAGTTGACCATGCTCATAGCGTGTCCGTTGTCGTCGCCGAAGGAGACGGGCAAAGTGATGAATCCCAGAGATTGGACCCTTTCACCGGAAAAACCGAGCAAGGTGGTCCCAGCGCGAAGGAGGTTTGCCTCTTTAAGTCCCATCTGGAGGAAGGTGGATTCAAACAGGATGTCGGCGGCGCTCCCTGAGTCGAGGAGCACCCGCTGAACATCGAAATCGGTGATGCAGGCAACGACCACTATCGGGTCGTTATGTAGATTACCCTGCTGGGGAAGATCTTTGCTGCAGAAAGTAAGGGGGATAGATGAGGCCTGTTGCTCGGAGATACCGCCAACTTCTGCAGTTTGGCGGTGAGAAGTAGGGTCGATGCTAAAGATAGCATTGATCGTCCTGGTGGCGGAAGGGTAT
>KZ451982.1:3620936-3659376 GCA_002786265.1 Apostasia shenzhenica
CCCTCAGCTTTCTTATTGTAATCCCAAAAGAAAAGATTGATTCTAGTGATTTCTTAAGTCTCCCCGAAAGGAGCCATGGTTTTTCCGCTCAGCCGGTTTTCTACGTAAAAATCTGATTCTCATCATAATACGCCATGGTTTTTCCGCTCAGCCGGTTTTCTACGTAAAAATCTGATTCTCATCATAACACGCTCAATAATATGAATTCATCTCAATGTAAAATTGGGATCATTAAATTTCAAATAAAATTGGGATCATGGGGCCACAGCAAACATTGAGACCACAACGTCAGAATCCAATTAAGATATGATCGGCCTGTGCCCCAAGTCCATCATCCACTCATTTGTTCCCTTATTTTTTGTATTAATTTATATAATATTCCTCTTTTCCCAAAAGCTTAATGGATAACGTTCATCCAGCTCCTTTAATAGCTAGTCATCAAAGAGAGTTTTCAGTGCGAGATTAATTTATTATTTTACATTAAAATTTAATTTAGAGGCCCTTCATTATTATTTTAATATTTTATTATATAATTTAGATATTATTTTTTATTAATAATTTTATAAAAAATATTTTATATATATCATTAAATTAATAATATAATACTAAAATAATATTAAACTAAACTCTTCATTTGATTATTTACATAAATGCCTCTTATAACACATTTTTATGCTTATTTTGCAATATCAAAATGTTAATGAATGACAACTCATAATAGTTGAACTAGTAATAAATCTTAGCATTATCTGATCCACTCTACATAATACCTAATATATCTTTATCATGTTATTAAATTAAATAATTAATTTATCTAAATAATATACATATATATATGTTGACGTAGGATGTGGGGGTCCCGGGAAACACCAAAGAGAAAGAGAGTTCCGGGAGACGGCGGCGCGCAAAGGGGTGAGCCTGTTAATGAAAGCGTAAGGGAGAAACCAGTTCAGAGCATCCAGAGAAACACACAGAAATTTAAGGTGGTTCAGAGAGGAAATCTCCTACATCCACCAGACGGTCAGCGAAGAAGTTTCACTAATGGCGAAGAAATAGCCTTGAAGGCTTGTACAATGCTTTCTTAAAGAAAAAGAGAAGAAGAAGAAGAAGAAGAAGAAAGGAAAGGAAGGAGAGCCTCAGTTGGGGCCTCTCTACAATCAAAATTAGGCGGTTTCTGTCGTTGTTCCTTGATCCTCCTCCCTCTCCTTTTCTGAGAACTGTTCAGCGATATTTGTAGCCGATGAAGTGCGTAGCTTCACCCTGGTTTTCCGGAGAGAAGGTGATGGACAGGCTCTGGGTTCGCGCCGTTTGTCTGCCACTAGAGAGGCCTACAGCTGTGAAAGGAGGACGATAACTTTTAATACTGGTACTTCTTCTGGGGATCCGCAATGGCCGGAGCATGCGGATCCTTGATTTGCGGTTTCTGGGGAAGGGTGCCTGCACGGAGAACGGCGTGATTAGGTGAAGTTGATAGTGACAGGCGTTGCTCCGTAACCTCGTGCCCGACGTTATAGGGGTGGTCCTGAGATGTCGTGGACGAGGTTAGGTCGAACCTTCGTGGCCAAGGTTTGACCTGGTCAAAAGTCCTGCAAAATTTAGAGCTGAGTCAGCAAATCAATCAACCAAGTGGAAATCAGCCAGGCGCCATGCGTAAGGTCTGGATGCAGCGCAGGAACCACGTGTTAACAATATATATATATATATATATATATAATTTTGATGTAACTTTTTATCTTATGATTTGTAGAGGATCCAAAATAAATAGATGTAAGTCATTTTAAAACATGATTTAAATACATAAATGTCAAACTCAATACAAATTTTAATATAAAATAATTTATTAACATATCTCAATATTAAAAATTTGTTTTATTTCATAGCATAAATATTTCAATAAAACAAAACATTATTTTACATTCAATATCAGCACCAATAATTTAACTTCATATTATACATTACATAAATGCCAACACAGTTCTCTTTTATACCTAAAATTCCACCCTTCTCCAAAGGAGGCCTAAAACACTTAATTAACAACATTTTCTTCCACAGAAAAAAAGTTTTTTTTTTTTTAAAAAAAAAAAAAAAACGTTTTTTTACATTTGAGAAGGCATCTTAGAACTTCAAATTCAAAGAATCATACTGCCATGCTTATCCGCAAAATAACGAATAAAGGCGCTAAACTTCCTGAAGCAGAGATTAACTATATATATACTTCTTCGTTTGTAGATTCATATCAGGCATCCACCATTGATGAACGCCATGCGCCCATTGGAAGTCAGGAGAATGGCTCAAATTAACTGTTAAATTTGCTGAAGGAAGAAGATGCAAGGGCTCAGATTCCTTGCCAAGAGCCCTCAATAACAAATCCCCTAAAGAATTCCTGGTTGCCAGCTTCTCAATGATTCCAACTCCCAGGTCCTCCATATTTTTTCGATGTTCAAAGTACCCAATATACTCCGAGCATACATGATCATTTGGATTCACGAAAAGGTTTGGGATCCAAGATGAAATAATGGCGAAGGGATCATCTGACGTAGATCTCTCTTGCTGGTTTCTGAGCATGAAACTGAGGCCTGCTGTGACCAAACTGCTCGCCATGCGAATTCCATGCTTCACATTCTCATCTTTGATCCTCTCTATTGGAGCTGAAAAGAATGGTGGATTAAATAGATAAGATTCAAGGATGATGCCTGATTTGGCCATATTCCTTCCAGCAAGAGATGCCACTGCTGATCCTAAAGAATGTCCAGCAAGCCAGATATTAGAACTTCCAACTGTGAAGACCGTGTTGCGAACAGCTTCCATT
Source organism: Apostasia shenzhenica (assembly GCA_002786265.1). Lineage (NCBI taxonomy): Eukaryota > Viridiplantae > Streptophyta > Magnoliopsida > Asparagales > Orchidaceae > Apostasia > Apostasia shenzhenica. The sequence goes on from KZ451982.1 coordinate 3,623,746, forward strand.
GCAATTTCAAATCGCGAAGTTTGATGGAGGGCATTCTTAATTATATGGAGGTCAAGTGCAAGATCTCTGTTAACTGAATCTTTCTTGGTGAGGGTACCTCGAAAGGCGATTACAAATCTTGGAGCGTTAGCATTATGAGTACTGGGGATAGAAATGGGAGGCTTGAATTCAAAAATGGCACCGAAGATGGACAAATCAGCATCATCGATAAGTTTGCGAGCCAATTCGAAATGAAATGATTCCCACCAAGCCGGTGCCAGAGCATCCGGGCCGTCATGATTCTCTTGCCGATCGCTCTCTAAGATATAAACACCCTGAACTAAGCAGGCAGCAATGGATCTCCGATGATGAGAACAGTTCCTAAATGCATTAAAATAAGTTGTCAGCTTTCTCAATCATATGAAGAGTGCACATCTACCTATTTGGCTTTGGATACATGTAAATATATGGCATTTTGCTTGAAGTTTTAGTATTTCACTGTTAAAAGAACATGAGCGTAGATAATTAGAAAAAGATGTCCCGAGAGGCTTTTCAAAACCACAAGGCAATGGAACAAGGCAGGGGTTGGCGACTTGGCAGAGAGCTTAAAAGTTGCAACCCTTCCAACGCAAATACCAAAAGATCAATGAGCCTAATTTAGACCACAAATTTTGTCTGATCAACCACGAACAAGTCCAATGAAAGTTAAAAACAGGCACAGTTAATGTCATTAGGCTACCAAATCTTGAATGCAGTGCTCGTTTAGCTTGATCATACTCCCTCCCCAACAGAAAAAAAAAAACTCGTATTTACAAACAGATAATTTATAGTGTATTCCAGTCCTTCAAATGACTAATTCACAAGAGCAAACCAAATAAAAAATCAATGGTTACAGGAAACCAGTTTTTTTTGTTTTTGTTTTTGGAAAGCATGCAAAACTGGGTTATTTAAGATTATAAGGAAAACATGCAACATCTTACATATATATTCAATCAGTAACTGAGAAAATAACCAAAGAACTAATTTGAATCATTGACATGTTTACCAACAAGACTGTTTTTTTAATTTGCGTCGTTTAGATGTTTATCAATGTGACATTTTTTGTTTTATTTCACTTGTTCCAAGTTTCATTAAAGTCGAAAACTATATCATTTCAGTTCAGAAAATAGTTCACCAACAAGTCCATGGACAAAACATAAGGCAAGTATAATTAGGAAATAGTCTTCAAAGATGATTTATTTATGAAGATGCCAGTCGACTGCTTAATTTTGAGGACCACGGATAAACTCAAAGCAGGGGTTTGTTTTTTCATTTTTATTTCTCCTTTTCTTTTCTTGTGTGCGTGTGGTGCTGGTGGTGCAGGGTGAGGAGGAAGGTACGTGGATTATACCAATCCAAAGAAGAGGTCAGATGGATGGGTCCCGAAATAACAAAAACATCCCTCTCAGATGCCATTTCTGTAGTAGCCCTTCACTTGATAATTCAAGAACAGCTGCAATGAAAGAAAGAAGCAGAAACATATATGAGCAAAAAGAAATAAATAATCCAACCAAACATGCTTTGAAATTAATAATTATATCCATCTATAAGAGGGAAAGTGAGGAGAATCTTGATGATCGACGGCCCATATTAGATCAAGCTCCCTGATACCATGGATGAATAAAGTTTGATGCAAATTATCTCTATTTTATTTTATTTTATTATTTTGGGAGTTTATTATGAGTTTAAATTAATTATTGATTTGATCAATCCCTATCACTTTTCTATATAGAGGACTTGTACTTGAACATTTGATTGAAACTTTTAATTAATGAAATTGCTTTGTGTGAAATTGACTTCAAAATAAGTTAGCTTAAAGATTCTAAAATGGATCAATATCTTGGAAGGAAAAGGTAAAAAACCTCAGGTGAAAATCCTTGAAAGTTTTATTCTACGAACCTCCTTTCACTATCCTCAACCCTAGCCACCCTCTTTCATCGTTGCCCCACATCAATTTTACTATCAAATTGTCATCCTACATCAGTTTTGGTATCAAAGTGTTGTTCCACATCAATTTTAATATCAGAGCATTTTCCGCATTAGAAAGGCACTTTAAGTACCATTTCCTATTTTTTTGATTAACTAATTCATTTAAAAAATAGGAAGAAAGTTATATTGCTGATAAACAAATTTCCTAAATAAACAATGGATCACAATCAAAACAGATTGGTTTCTAAGCATTATTCATCTCTACTAAGAGGGAAAAGTACTTTGCATACTACATACAGCATAATACTTTGATCAACTAATAAGTTAGAAAGAACAGGACAGAAGGAAATACCTAACTTGGATGTCACATTTCCTATATAAACCGAGGATCATTATCAGAGCTCACTGAGCTTTCTGAGCACGACCATAAAAATAAAATTTCAGAAACCATTGCCATCCTTGATACTTATAGAAAATATGCATTCCTTTAAAACAAGATACATCCTGCTTACTGAGCCATTAAAGTGCATGTCAAGAAAGCATGGACACTCCTATACCTCCTAACAGGTTGTGTCTGGTGTATTAGCAGGATCTAAACAGGATGAGCAAAATATAAAAATACTTCTGGTGTATTGTTCGATAGAAACATTTCATGAAAATATGACATCCACAGATGCAGTATGTTCATGCAAAAATGATAAAGGTACATAACTAAAACAACTTGCCATTAAAATGTTATGTACAAAAGATTACATACAAAACTTAGATAACAAAATTAAATGCAATAGAGCGCTACTCACCAAGACCCAATTTAAGCATATCCAAGTTGCTTGCAAAACGGATATGTTGTGGGTATTGGCGAAGTAGAGCACAAAGAGTAGGATGGAAAGAAGATAATATTTATTGACTCAAAGAAAAGATTGCTCATAACATAGAAACCATTGGATCACTTGCTCTAATACCAATATGATGTAGGGTGAAATGCAAACATAGTTAGATTAGGCAAAATTAAAGGCTAGCATGCATAGACCATTTGGGCATTTCACTGAACACATGAAATCCCTCAAAGCCTAAGCATGAATTAATGAAAAACTTGTATGAAATTAAATCTATAAGACGTACTCCAATCCAACCATGGAATCCATCCCATTAACTAGTCAAGCAATAAACAAATTAAGCTAAGTATGATTTCAGGAGATTTCACCTCCATTTGGTTGATGCCCAAGTTGACTATGACTCTTTTTTTAAAAAATAAAATAACCTATATAATTTTCAATACATTAATCAATTTTATTTAATATTTTCACAATTAATTAATTTTATTTCTCATCAAAGATCTATAATTTTTTATAAAAAAATTAAAAAAATAGTCATGGCCAACTTGGTTACCAACCAAACTGTGACGCCCGTGGCCGAAGAGGGCGGGGAGTGATCGCCGGGTGATGTCCTAGGAGAAAGGAATCACTGAGGCAAAGTGCGGCTCCTGGCAGGCTTCTAGGCCGAATAATAAGTGATGAGAGGGGCACAGAAATGAATCGTCCCACATCAGAAAGGGAAGGAGATTCTGAGATGTAAAAGTAGATAACGTGATCTCAAATAGTAGAGGCGCCTTTTGGGGCAAAACCGTGAGGCTAGTAATAGAAAACTCCATAGTTGAGCGTGCTTGAGATGGAGTAACACTGGGATGAGTGACCTCCTGGGAAGCACTCAAGCACACAGTTTTCCTAAAGCCAAAACGGATAATACCTCTACAATGAGATCACGTGATGTTACAATATAGTATCAGAGTCGACCTCCCACAGTACGATGTGGTTCGAGGACAAACCAGGCGGAAGCTGGTGGGCCTGTGACGCCCGTGACCGAAGAGGGCAGGGAGTGATCGTCGGGTGATGTCCTAGGAGAAAGGAATCACTGAGGCAAAGTGTGGCTCCTAGCAGGTTTCTAGGCCGAATAATAAGTGATGAGAGGGGCACAGGAATAAATCGTCCCACATCGAAAAGGGAGGGAGATCCTGTACTGTATAAGTAGATAACGTGATCTCAAATAGTAGAGACGCTTTTTGGGGCAAAACCGTGAGGCTAGTGATGGAAAACTCCATAGTTGAGCGTGCTTGGGATGGAGTAGCACTGGGATGGGTGACCTCCTGGGAAGCACTCAAGCACGCAGTTTTCCTAAAGCCAAAGCGGATAATACCTCTACAATGAGATCACGGGATGTTACACAAACAGAGTCTTCAATGAATGCACAAGGCAAGTCATGGAGAGTAGAAAGTAAATATCAAGGGAAATTATTTGAGATGTTCATACAATGATGAAATATGAAGAATCAAAGAAAAATGGTCTAATGATACCGAAGGAATGAGCTATCCGACAATCCACCACAATCGATCAACTTCCTGTCGATCAATAGTCCACACGGCGGTCGACGCGTGGCGGTGTGGTGACCACGACGGCGGCGGCGACGAACAGCTGCGGCGCAGCAAGGAGAACCCCAGCGACCTCCCCAGAGCCTTCTTGAAGGCTCTGTCCTGGTGCGTGGCGGTGGCGGCAGGCTGCGGGGAGAGCGGCGGTCACCCTCACGGTAAGGGCAGCGGCAGCTGGTCTTCCCCGAGCTCCTCACGGGCACGGCTTGCGCGAGGCAGCCGCAGAACGCAGCGGCGGCGGGAGGCGGCAGCAAGAGGGGCGGAAGCGTCAACGATTCTGCTCCCCGATCCCTAATATTAAATAAGTTTCTTCTTTATGTTTTTTTTTATTCTAGGTTTTTGAGTTTAACATTTAATAATGCATAGATCTATATTTTTAAAATTATAACATCAGAGTCTCTAAATTTTAATAAATTATCATATTATTTTTTTTAAATTTTTTATTATTAAATTTTTAAAAAATTATCATTATACCCCTCGGCCTCTCTCTCTCCTCCCCGTCTCTTTCTCTCTCTCCTCCTCGTCTCTTTCTCTCTCTCCTCCCCGTCTCTTTCTCTCTCTCCCCTTCCGATCCCTGCGCACAGGCGACGCCGCTCGGCTGTCGATATTATAATTTTAAAAATATGAATCTGTGCGACATTAAACGTTAAACTCAGGGACCTAAGTGTAATTATTCTTTTTTTTAAAATTTCATTTGATGGAATTAGCCTATGATTTTATTCAAGTTTAATCCAATACATCAAATGAATAGTAAACTTGGTGCTCCGCATCACAATATCAATTACACTTATTTGTTAGCTTATCTCTATCTCTTCTAACTTAAACAAGTACAAATATCAAAATAGGAGAGATTATTGGCTCCTCCCTTATTAGAATGTTTGATATTTAACAACTATTTTAAGTTAGTTTACAACTAATATGTTTTATTTAAGGGTGTTAAATTTTAGAGAAAATTGATGGTCATCACGAAATACTTTTGTTTCAAGCATGAACTCAATTGTGATATTTCAATGAACTGGAGCTGAAAAATTTATTCTACTTTTTGTCATTGTTCTTTTTCTTGTAATTTGTTACCCTTCCATGTCAAAGATTAATTGCTTAATTGTGTTGAAGGTAGGTAGATAGAGTTTTTGAGCACACTTTTCTGTAAACTATAACTCCATTGCATTGGATTGATCAGAGAAAATCAACTATCACTGTTTGATCTATTAAAGATGATTGAGTCAGGTAGGAAACCTAGTTTGATTGAACAATTGATCGATTAAGCTTGATTTGAACAACCGAAAATAATGAACCTTTAAACTTGATCGATCAGAGCAAACCCCTGCTAGAAGAGATTTCTGCAGCCTTTGATCGATTAGCTGATCGATCAAAGTTAGCCAGAATCAGCTGTTAGACTCCAACGTCTAGTTGTTTGATTGATCATGTGGTCGATTAAAGGTTGCTAGACCTAAACTTTTTTCAGTCATTGGAGCCTCTCTTATTTAGGGGGTTAGGCTGATTTCCTGTTTTCTCTCTTGGAAAATTGAAAACCTAAAAAGCTCTCTTCTAATTCTACCTCTCAAGCAAAAAAAAAGGTGATCAAGCACATTTGGGAGAGTTCCTTCCTTACGCAACCATATCATTTGAAGTGAAGAGTGAGTTCGCCTCTTTCTTATTTTTCTTAGTTAGTTAGGTTATATTTCTTTTGTTTCTTGTATCTAGTTGTAGCTTTTATCCAAAGGAGAAAAATTTTCATATTTATTTGATAAATTAGGGTTTGATGTACATTTCATAGTGTACAAAGCCCTAAAAATATTTGTAGATTTTATTATATAGGCTTCTCTGCCTAAGATAAAAGAAGTGATTATTGTTGATACATTAATTAATTGGATAGTAGATTGGGCTCAAACCACATTAAATTTCTAGTGTTGTTCTTCCTATACAATTTTCATTTGATTCTACATATTATCATTATTATTAATATTTCTTATACACCAACTTATATATTTAATAAATTTAAATTTAGTAAAAATTTTAATAAAAGACTATTCACCCCTTTAAACTCTTACTGATCTTACAGATAGTAGTTTTTCTTACAACTATACAGCACAATGCCTTTCTATGTAACACGATAATACTAAATAGAGCTTTATTCTTGTTTAACAAAAAAATCAATTTAGTCTTAACATAAAAATTATGGGCTTATTATCAGATGTATATATGATAAAAAATAAAATTAATTATATTAAAAATTATATAAAATATAAAACAAAATTGATTGGTATATTCAAAATATATAAAATAAAATAAAATTTTTTGTTGATAATTATATAAAAAATGATAAAAAAATAATTTAATATTATTTTTAAATTTTTATTAAAAAAATTAGTTTATATGGACACCAAACTAGCTCTTAAATCTTAATCTAGTCCAATTTGACCTTCAGACATAATATCATTCGTAGAAAAATGTAGGGTCATCAGAAAATAGAATTGATCCTACTCAACATGGTTTCAAAATGTACAAAAAAAGAAACACAGTTCCAATTTAAGTCTTCGAAGATAAATTTCAAAATAGAAAGAGGAACAAAATTGCATCAAATTGAAGTCAAACCCTTTCAAGAATAGAATTCGTTTCATATAAAAAACTCATACGAGTAAGTCTTCGAAGATAAATTTCAAAATAGAAATATGAAATCAACTCTCCTGAGAAACAAAATTGCATCAAATTGAAGTCAAACCCTTCAAAGAATAGAATTTATTTTATATAAAAAACTCGTACGAGCAAGTCTTCGAAGATAAAATTCAAAATAGAAATGTGAAGTCAACTCTCCTGAGGAACAAAATTGCATCAAATTGAAGTCAAACCCTTCCAAGAATAGAATTTGTTTCATATAAAAAACTCGTACGAGTAAATCTTCGAAGATAAATTTCAAAATAGAAATATTTAGTCAACTTCCCTGAAGAACAAAATGGCATCAAATTGAAGTCAAAACCTTCCAAGAATTGAATTTGTTTCCCATAAAAAACTCATAGGAGCAAGTCTTCGAAAATAAATTTCAAAAATAGAAATATGAAGTCGACTCTCCTGAGGAATAAAAAATGCATCAAATTGAAGTAAAATCCTTATCCAAATATTTGAAACTCTTCCTATCAGACCTCTAGACTTCATAATATGTTTCATTTAGGTTCCTCCTAACCCGTAATCAAAAGTTAATTAAATCATCTGTAATGAAAAATGGAATGACATTTTTACCTCCAAGATACCAACTATCTTGCTAAAAAGTATGAATAAAAATGATAAATTCAGAATTTAATATTTCAATATTATTAAAACTTCTAAACACATTTACAAGTATAACTTTTCTCTTATCAGATTTATGATGTGTTTGAACGAAAATCTGCTTAGGGATGACAGTAATCTAAGCAAAACATAATTCTTCTCCTTCCAAAGGAAATTAAATCTGAACTAAAATCTGAACTAAAATCTGATAAATCTGAACTAAAATCTGAACTAAAATCTGCTTAGGGATGACAGTAATCTAAGCAAAACATAATTCTTCTCCTTCCAATTTCCTTTGTGATGATTCCATATGGATAATGTCAAAATGAATCGACTTGAACTGCAGACAATAACAATAGGAGCCAAGGAATCAAATATACTGATTTAATATATCATAAGACAGCAATGAATTGGATTATAAACAAAATCAACACAACCACTACAAATGCTAGTTGACCCCACGCAAAATAATCATTCATAAAGCACAACTAATATCAGTTGTATGATTTTGGTTAAGCGCAACGTTCAAAAATCATCACTATATATTATATAATCAAAGTTTAATATTTTTAGAGGTAAAGGGTGGGCACTCCCCATCTGAAGAGACCTCTCCGTGTCGAAGCATATGAACTGATGATCATCCTCACTGCTGCCATGGGAATGAAGATAGTAACTAATCTACTTGGACCATGCAACAGAATCTATTTCAGCTTGTGCATTTCTGTATAGTTCTAGCCTCTTGGCAAGAGCAGTTCTGCGCTCCATGACAGCTGGGTCCTCGTTCAACAAATTTGACAGTTCTTTGGCCTGCAGTCGAAACCCTGGAATAATGAGATTTCATCCCAAAGAAAAAAGAAATGCGTGCATATATCTACATCTGTGTGGGCTTGGAGATCTAATTAACTCGACCCTGCTAAAAGCCGGGCTTGGTCAGCCTGATTTCTCATTTTAACCAAACCCGGTCACATCCAATATGATTACCTAGCCGGATTAGAGTAGTCATCATTTTATTCCCACCTAACCTGAACAACCCAATTCTACATCTTTTTTGAATGAATAAGATCATTCTAAATAGATGTATTTTTATGTTGCTTCTCAAGTTTATATGTTCTTACTATACATGTCAATTTGGTCTTTTTTTAAGCACATAATTCCACGTATTCACATGTGAAAAAAATTTAATAAGCAACAGCTAAACAATGGTTGGTTGTAACCGGCTTGGCCAAACGCGACTTTTAATGTGCTCGGGACAAAAAATTACAAAAAAAGGGGTTATGGAAGGCCAAAAAATATGTAGCGGCAGTCAACCCCACTCATCCAATGCGCAAATTTACCTATATCCCTATTTAGTTTTTATTAAAACTTTATGGCATACTTTTGACATACACGTAAACTTATGTTCTAATAAGAATGTACATACATACAAATTGCACAAACACTACTGAATCTGCTTTTTACAGATGTTATTTAGCAAGTAGTTTAGAAATCTTAGATCAATCAAATAAAAAAAAAAACAGAGAAATAGATGGTGATGTTATTAGCAGGATGAATAAAATGGAGAAATGTATCTGGCGTATTTTGTGATAAAAAAATTTCATTTATACAATTATACTTAAAGGTAAATTTTATAGAATATTTATAAGACCAATGATATTATATGATGTCAAATATTGACCTACAAAGCATAAAAATAAAAATAAGATAAGTGTCGCAAAAATAAGGATATTAAGGTGGATGAACGGGTATGCACAAAAGAACAAGGTGAGAAATGAGTATATCCGCGAGAATGTTGGAGTGACTTCAATTAAGAATAAGTTCAGGGAGAGTCGGCTAAAATGGTTTGAACATATAAATCGTAGACCAATAAAAACTCTAGTAAGGAAAGTTGGATTATTGGATCTTGTCTATATAAAAAAGAAAGATGAAGGCTAAAAAAGATATAACAAAAATTATAAAAAATAATTTTACATATTTAGAGCTAAATGAGGATTTATTATTTGATAGAATACAATGAAATTCATGTAGCCAACCCCACCTAGTAGGTCAGAACTTTAGTTGATTATTGTTATTGTAACTCCTAGTAATCTAATAAAACTAGAATCTAGTTGGCTGAACAAGTACCAAAACACTGATGGCCACATATGCAAGTGTGTGGATATATGCACAACTGCATAAGAATTGCCTGTATCTACTCAAATGGGTCAACGTACAGTCATCTTCATACAGGCATAAATGTATAAATCTCCACAAATAAATTTTTTAAAGAAAAGAGGGAGGGGGGTTATGCAGCAATAAGTCTGGCACAAAGGGAAATAAAATTCTCTTTCAAAAGAATTGGTAGCTAGCTAGTTCAAGTCACTAATGGTTTTACCATAAAAAAAAAAGCGACATACCCTTTGATACCAATAAAATAACCTAAATTTTTTAAAAATGTCCAACAATTGCCGTGTTGGAAGAATAAATGACATCCACTCACCTCTTTCTTTCCTATTTCTGTAAAGAAGTGATCAAGCAGAGAGCGTTTTGCCTCACGCACTTGACAGTAGACTATGGACTTTGGAATTGAGTTACGCAAACTGGCGCATACCATATTGACATAGGCCAGAACATTAGTCCCTGTAAAGTAACAAAACCAGGAAACTAGTCAGGAATATGCAGCATGAAATGTGCAAGGATTAAAAATTGGCAAGGTTTTGCTTCATGCTCAGAAGATTTCATGATAATAAGAAATCACATTTCAAACAAACAAAGTTCAAACTTGTATGAATAAAAAAGCATCATAATCCCACAAATTAAGCAGGTTCATACCGATACGTCTGAGATATGAATCATTATATCTGTCAAAAATTGAATGGGTTGGGTTTCCCCCTTTCTCAATATCTTGAGGAAGCTTTCGGAAGAAATCCACTGTCAGGTAACTGCATTCCATGTCTACTAGCTTAAGTGTCGCTTTCCTGCTTTCCTCCCTCATTCTTTCCAACGAGTCAATAGCTGCATTTCCAACCTCCACTCGGAGTGTAGGGTATTGCCTGAGCTCCTAAAAGAAGAAAAAAGGGACTAACATTCCATTGAAAAATGAGAAATTCTCAAAAATATAATTAATGAATTACAAGCTACTTTGTAGGCTAGTGCTCAACGGGCAAGTATTATATTTGTATATGAACATAAACACCCACACCCCAAGTTGGGATGACCAAGCAATTAGGTAGCTGTTCAATTCAGTTTAAAAAAAAATATAGGACGAAAGTCAACATTAGTCCCATCAACCACTAAACAAGAGAGGATATCCACTGTTTTTTTTGAACAGTTTGTTTTATATAAATTGCTCTTAAACAACTATTGGGATATATCGAAGTAATTTGATTAGAGATGAGCTCTAACACAACTATTAGACAACAAATAAAAGTAATTATATCGATGTGTTGCTCTTAGACAACTATTCATCACATATTAAAATAATTCAACCGAAAATATGCTCTTATACCACAATTAAATGACATATATAGGTAACACAATTAATGAGTTGCTCTTAAACAACAAGTGAGACATATCAAAGTAATTCAACAAAAAACATCTTAAAAAAACTATAAGATGACCTATTAAAGAAATTCAATGGATGACATCCCCCTAGATAGCTATTTGGAACATATCAAAATAATTACAGTGAAGACTTAGTTTAAAAAAAATGAGATAGAAAGAAAGTCGACATAAATTCCATCAACAACCACTACAAACGAGAAGCAACTCAATATTTTTTTGAATGTGTCATGTTACTATCTTTTTTGTAGAATTAAGTATGACATCTAAAAGGGGTGAATAAATGTAATTAAAAAATTTAAATTTAATTTACTTAATATAAATAGTTAGTGCAATAAATCAAAAATACAAGTAATAAAAGAAATAACACAAGCGGAAGCAAAAATGAGTACAACAAAGAAAGAAAAATATATTCATAATGGACACATGATATAATGTGGTTCGGCTCAAACCCGAGCCTAATCTACCCCACCCTAATCAAAAGAATCTCATTACAATACACTCCTTGGTCTAGACGGAGAAGCCCATACACACAATTTTTCTCTAGTTACTCACTCTCTTCCACCAACATTTATTTAGAGGTCCTCTTCACACATAACGTGAAGGTAAAAAGAAATAACCAAAATATTTTAATGAAAGAAAAATCACTTACTTTTTTTCATTATGATTGAATCTTGAAAGCTAGAAGAGTAGATAGAGATCTTGAGCACTTGAGTTCAAATCACACCTTAATAGCCTTAAAACACTTGAATTTCCTTCACTTGAATGCTTCTATCACTTTAAAATGAAGCAGGAAGATGAATGTTGGGAGCAATTGGAGCGTTCAATATACCAAGAGAGATGTTCCCAAAATCCCTCTCTTTATATAATGAATGCTTCAACGGCTAAAAAAATAGGCTAAAAGAGACCTAAAAGTCGACCTCTGGTTGACCATCAACCAGCCGTTGGGATTCAAAACAAGCCAACGGTCAGGTCCAAGGTAAACATCAGATTGACCTCACTACTAAGGTCACCTCCAGATAGACTTGAAAAAATCCCTCTAAAAGGCCAAAGTTTCTGTCGAGAGTCACTGCTGAAGGTCGACCTTAGTACTGACGTTGACCTGACTACTGCAGATCGCCATCTAGCCAACCTACAACAACTCTGGAGCTAGCAGAGCCTAAGAGGTCGATCTCAATACTGCCAGACAACACATTAAGGTAAATTTCAACTTCTAATTAATTTTAAGATTATCTAATTAACACGTATGTGATTCTAAATGCTCAACTCGCATCCAACTTATTCTAGCAATCAAGATCAACCTCACAAAAAAAATCTACTCTCAGCAACAACAACAACAACAACAACCAAGCCTTAATCCCAATAGGTGGGGTCGACTACATGAATCCTTTGCTTCCATTCTTATCTAAGTCTAAGTAACTAAGATTACTCCTTATAGTTTCTTGCCATGTCTTCTTTGGTCTCCCTCTTCCTCTTTGTACATGGACAAAATCCAATAACTCAATTTTCTAACTGGAGCTTCAATCGGCCTACGATTTAGATGTCCAAACCATCTAGGCCGATTTTCTCTATGTTTATCCTCAATTGGTGCAACACCAACTTTCTTTTGGATATACTCATTTCTCATTCTATCCTTTCGTGTATATCCACACATCCACCTTAACATCCTCATTTCTGCAATGTTTATTTTATTTATATGTTTTCTCTTTGCAGGCCAGCATTCAGCACCATAAATTATCGCTGGTCTTACTACAGTTTTATAAAATTTACCCTTGATTCTGGATGAGATTTTTCTATCGCACAACACCAGAAGCATTTCTCCATTTTACCTATCCTGCTTGAATTCTGCTAATAACATCATTATCTATTTCGCCATCATTTTGTATAATTAATCCAAGATATCTAAAGCGCTCACTCTTCTTGACAATTTGACCACCAATTGTCACATCTCCAATATAAGTATTTCTTTCTTGACTAAATGTGCACTCCATATATTCAGTTTTTTGATCTACTGAGATGAAAACCTTTACATTCTAGAACATTCCTCCAAAGCACTAATTTCGCTTTAGCTCCCTCTTTAGTTTTCTCAACAAGGATAATATCATCTGCGAAGAGCATACACAAGACACTTCATCTTGGATATGTCCAGTCATGACTTTCATAATCAAAACAAAAAGATACGGACTTAAAGCCAAGCCTTGGTGTAATCAAACTGTAATAGAAAAATCCTTAATCAAATCTTCTTGTGTCCGAATACAGGTAACAGCTCCTTCATATATATCTTTAATAACTTGAATATATGCAGTGCAAATCTCTTTCTTTTCTAAAACTCTCCAAAGTACTTCTCTTGAGATTTTATCATAAGTTTTTTCCAAATCAATAAAAACCAAATGTAGGTTTTCCTTTCTCTCCTTAAATTTCTCCATTAAACTTCTTAATAAATGAATGACTTCCATAGTAGATCTATCTGGCATAAAATCAAACTGATTCTCAGATACCTTAATATTATGACGTAACCTTTGTTCGATCACCCTCTCCCAAAGTTTTAAAGTATGACTCATTAATTTAATTCCTCTATAATTGGCACAATTTTGTACATCGCCTTTATTCTTATAAATAGGTACTAATATACTCTTTCTCCATTCATTTGGTATCTTTTTAGTCTTCAAAATTATATTAAACAATCTAGTGAGCCAAGAAACTCCTTCATCTCCTAAGCAATTCCAAACATCTATTGGGATATTATCTAGTCCTACTGTTTTTTTATGCTTCATCTTCTTTAAAGCTTTCTAGACTTCAGCTTTACTAATACGTCGGATGTAAGAGTAATTTTTACTTTCTTTTTGAGTGCTGAATTCTGTAAGAATAATTGAATTTTCACAACCTCATTGAAACGCTGTTGAAAGTAACTCATCCATCTATCTTTGATATCTTCTTTCATGAAAAATACTTTTTGATCTTCATCTTTAATACATTTTACTTCAATTAAATCTTTAATTTTTCTACTCTCAACTGAAAATAAAATATATAATAATATAAATCAACTATGAAAGATAAAGTTTACTCCACTTGATTTTTAATGCTTTATCACTTCTCTTTAACTTGATTCAATTTCAATTTTAGCAAAAATAAATATCTCCCATTATCCAACTTGATCACGGTTGAGATGTAATTTTAATAAACTTGTGATCAAACATACTAAACAATTTCATTAATGCAAATTAACTTAAACATATTGCTAAATATTAAAAATCTCAATATTACTCCAAGAGAGGAACCAACACATTTTACATTTTTTTTTGTCCTTTCTTTTCTTCTCTTAATACCCTGCACCATTGATTCAATCAACGCTAGCTAAAGAGAGAGTCAAAATCATCAAAAGCGAAGGAATAAATTAATATTTGTAAGGAGAACAAAATATAAAGTCCCAAGGAAGTTACGGAACAGGGTAAAAGAAGGCCTACAGAGGAACATAGTGATTTGTAAGGTATTATAACCAACAATTCTCATCCCCAAGGCCCAGCACCCCATCAAAGAAGAAAAAAGCTAAAAGACATTACTTATATTAGCCTACAATGTTCACCTGTAAATAAATAATGATAGACATATAGATAATAGTTAAATAACTAAAGATAATAATGCAATAGTTGCAACTAAACATGTCCACTTATTAGAGTATATTTACTCCTCTGTTTATCTTTGTCAAACCATGTTAACTATTTTGATCCTAGTCCTATTATAATTCTCACTTATTATTAACTGAGATTTTAATTGTAGTAGATTGATTTTGAGTCAAGATGGTTAAACATGGTATTTGCAACAGCTTTACATCTTTCACACCCCTGTTCCCCTTGCCACTCATGCATCCACCTCCGCCATATAGTTGGATGACTAACCAAACTTGCTTCCACTCCTACATCTAGATGACCACCACATCTCCCTTGTTGCCTCCTTGAATCCTACCCTCTAGATGATTGTATCATCTTCCTTGCTTCATCTATGACAGTTGTTATTGTTGTCCTTCCCTCCTCTCTTGCCTAATGCTATCCTTCAGTTGTTCCTCCTTTGTTGCCTCCTTGAAAGGTTATTAGCATCGTCGCCTTCCTTTCTGAAGGTTGAAGCTATCTTGACTGCAAGGCAACAACTGTTTGGCGCCTCGAGACTTGTCAAGAAATATGTGCAAACTGCGTTTTGAGTTCTCCATATAATAATGTTGTTTACGAGGTGTTGATGATTGTTCCAACATAAACGAAGGTATACACGATGCATTGCTAGCTGCAGAATGCTGCACAACCTTTAATAATGTTGTCCAAATGTTACGAAGGGAAGGATGTTGTCCAGTTCTAAATGCAGGTTTACCTAATAAATTGCCAGTTGTAGATTGCCGTCCATTCTTTGCAGAAGGTTCCTATAAAGCATTTGATGGCCACAAATTCTTCTCCCCTTTAATGACTAGATGGAACTGGTCTAGTTTTCAAAACCTTAGTGGTTCCTCTCCCCACCTATTGCTACAACTACTATGAATGGTCCTTCTCTACAAATTCTTGTCTCCACCACTAATTAATTGCTCCAATAGTATGATACCCTTATTACTATATCTACTGACCTAGATTACATCTTGTAATGGGGAAGCTAAGGAAGATGGGTAGGGTATATATAAAAAAATAGGATGAGAAATGAGTATATCCGTGAGAACGTCGGAGTAACTTCAATTGAGAATAAGCTCAGATAGAATCGGCTTCGATGGTTTGGATATAATTAATATCTTTGCTCCAATTTGAGGGGGAGTTTTCGAATATATTGTTTCCTCTATTAATCTTTGTAAAAGCATATTAAGTATTTTGTTCCATAATGTCTATTGTATTTCTATCTCCTAGTAATTCGACTTTGGGTTAAGTTGGTTCAACATCACTTATTTTGTATATGTAAAAAAAAAGTTAACTAAGACATTATCGTGGTTGAATTAACATGCATAATGATATGCTTATATACTGTCTTTGACAACACAATAATTAAAAAAAAGCAGAGCCATATTTCCAATATAAAAGAAAAAAGATTGAGCACATTAGAAATTTTATGAGTTTATATGAGTTAATAATGTATCAACTGCAAAAAGAACACGCCTACCACCAAAATTAAGACAGGCAGCTTAAAAGAACAAGACTACAACGCAAGATCTATATGATTACCAAATGCATTCAGCATGGAGTAGTTTCTTATTTCCCCAAGTGAAAGCCACTTAAAGTTCATCTCCAATAACTAAAGGTAGTATACCAAAAGATAAGAAAAACAATTGCAGAAAGTATAATGTCCATGCAAAATGGAAAACTTACCAAAGTCTCTCTAATAGCTTTGTGAACCAAGTCCTTTAGGAGAGCATGAACCTATAGTTTTAGGGCGAAGTATATTAGATCCAAAATTTAGACAAAATGAGAGACTAAAAAGTTACATTAAGAACCTTATCCTATATAGATTTATATATCTGTATTCAACGATCTATATATCTGCACACATGATCGATGTACATATAAAAAAGCACGACCATCTAAAATTACTTTTCAGCCAAAGGGCCTTCATTAAGAACATCACAAAGCAACAAAATGTCAACAAAATCTAGAAAATAACTAAATAGTTAACTAAAGAAAACATTAGAACAGCTCCCATGTTATCAAATTAAAGATGCATACCGCATCTACAGATGCTTCAGCAGGACCTCTAATGCTGACAAGTGATGACTCGATGAGACGCCGATACCCCTGCTCAGGAGCAATCAAGTGGGGCTGGTATCCATCAGCTTCAGTGATGAGCTTTTTCACATTTTCCATTGAAAGCTGCTTGTCAAATTGCAGCCTTTTTAAAGCTGCAGGAAGTTGATTATCAAATACATTATAAATCTTGTCACCACCTGGCCGCCTACAGAACAAGATGATAGACATTTATATTAATTTAATGTGATTAAAAAAAATACATGCAATTCACATGATGCACAATGGGAAAACAAATACCGAATATAGAATGCCATATTAGATTATGCTATCATAAATAACTAAACAAAGACAGAGCACATATAAGCAATGGTTATGTTTGATTATTTGGACGTATACATTAATCCATGCACAGAATCCAAGACTCTTCACATGGCAAGGCTACTGGATACTAACTAGTTGGTCATGTCCGTGAAAAAGTCTGTAAGCTAACTAATCCATTCACTGTATGTAAAGGGAAATGCTAAATGGACCTAGTCCCATGAATTAGTTAAACATGGTCCACGAAAAAGTAGGCAACAATGCCAAATGTAGTTTCCAGAAACTGGAGGAAGCAATCCACGTTATCAAGTTGTAATCACTCTGATCCATAATGCGTTTCTTTCGCTATCTGTGACTTGGCTATATAAAACTAAGTGGAACAATTCAAACAAAAAATATTCTGTTTCATTAGGCAAAGTTAGAGAACATATATGTAACCCATTCTTCTATCTACATAGATATAATAGCCAGCTGTCGCTATGAGTTGAAAAATAGCCTGACCTAAACATAGTACATGAAAATGTCATTAGCTACTATAGGCAAAGTTAGCACATTTGTAACCCATTCTTCTATCTACATAGATATAATAGCTAGCTGTCGCTATGAGTTGAAAATAGCCTGACCTAAACCTAGTACGTGAAAATGTCATTAGCTACTATAGCACAAATCATTAATCGAGGGCTTCAATTAAATCCCATGTCCCTTCATGTAAGCAAGCATGACATGCATCCTTACGGAGATAAGGATAATTTTTATGGCTACCGATTACCGTACGCTGAGATGGATAACATATCAACTCATTTTGACAATTGGTTAAAAAGGTAAGAGAACGTGCATTAACAAGGCATGAGCAAGGACATATTTGTTAAATTACTGAGATTACATGGGTGTGGAGTTCGAGATGGCCAAATGGAAAGTGCTTTTCTGCTCATTGTGCTTGTCCACAACTATTCGTAGATCAGAAATTCTATAGTTAAGTGATGGTTTCAATCTGAGTATTAGGTGAGAGGACGCCTATCTCATAACTCTTACTGTGCTTTTTGGATTCCTTTCGATGCTTCAATAAGTGCAGCAGAAAGCATCAATGGAGGATGCAGCTGAAGAGCAGGCATTCGCTATTCGGATTAATGAAAATCGGCTAACATGGCCAATCTGCTCAACGCTTCTAAGGTCAGGTTTGAAATCATGTCAGCTCTCATCCAGGTATGTGGCACATTACTAATGAATCACATAATGTGAACTTTGATATAGAAATCAGTTGAAATACAGCATATGAGAACATACACTCCATCAAGATGCTCCTTGTATATCTGATCGAAACCACGGCAAATCTCCATAATCATGTACAGCTTACCCTACAAATATGAAAAGCCCAGACTTTTAATTATAGCAAGGTACAATAAAAATTCTAAAACAATCACAAAAAACTCATAATACAATATGTACTGAAAGAACCACCATCTGTTCTTCAAAAATTCAGAAATTAACTGGACATGAACAGGTGTCTATAATGTATTTGAATTGCAATATAATTACATTAATGCCAACAAATATTAAGAAGTCGACTCATCATGTTACAGACAAGTTGCCTTAGAAAGACGTACTCCTGAATCACCGTTCTGAAAATGAATAATAACATGGAAACAAGGCTGTCACATGAACTGCTAAAGAACAAGTAGACTTACTCCTGCATCTGAAGCAACTGGCTTACCAAGCCGACTAAGTTCAGCTTCAAGTTCAGCTATTGTTTTGCTAACAAGAGATTGTATGCCTGGGATTCGAGACTTGATAACAGTTTCCAAGTGCTGCAAGATTTTGAGAAGAAATAAGAGATTGAAACTTTCAGAATGCCTCAGCAGACTCATCAGGACAATTACTTCATACATCTTCAATGAATCACACAACTCAAGCTGAAACATACTTTTGAAAGCATCTTCCCTAGATACTCTGAACCCATTCTGTGAGCAAGATGCTTGTAATCTGGAGAGTTAGCAAAATATTCGCGCTCTCTACGCCGAGCAGCTATCATGTCAACGTTCTTGTTGATATCAGCTTGTGAACGATTAACAACACCAAACCATGGATACTGCAAGCGATATGCTTTTCCCTCCAAAATCTGTTAGTACATTTTAATAAATAAGAAATTGTTAGCAAACAGATCCCAAGTAACCAATGATTTATAAGATAAAACTAAAAGAAAATAGGAGTAATTTTTAAGAAGAAACATTTATTAATTGTATTACTGTATAGATAAAGCGTACTTATTGCAATTAAAAAAAAGAACATTTGAAAAATGAGGAAGTTCTACTGCATAGGAGTAAATATGCAACTATGCATGTTTAAAATCATCATTAATGGGAAATAGACAATTAAACTGTGCAGGGTACATATAACTACAGTCCTAATTCATAGGGGACCAGATTGAATTAAATTGTTTTTAATCAAATATGTGCTATTTTTTTTTATAGCAAAATATGTGCTACTTGGTTAAGTAAAACCATGCTCAAATTATACAGTATACATATAACTACAGTCCTAAAACATAGGGGATCA
The DNA here is from genome assembly GCA_002786265.1 of Apostasia shenzhenica. NCBI lineage: Eukaryota > Viridiplantae > Streptophyta > Magnoliopsida > Asparagales > Orchidaceae > Apostasia > Apostasia shenzhenica. The sequence goes on from KZ451982.1 coordinate 3,643,495, forward strand.
AATTGAATTGGATTGGTGATGTAAAGCCAAAGAGTCAACTAAAACAGCATAGAAGCAAAGCTGAAATTAATCTCTTTTGGAAGCTGAAATTGTTCCATGTTCAATTTTTAAAGCTGAAAATAAATGAGATTTCAGTAGCAAAAAAATCAGGTTTCAGCATGGAATTAAGCTACATATAACCAAGTTTAGATCCCACAATTCAACCCCATGATTAAGAAGTAAATATTAATTAGCTAAAAAAATCTGAATTCTACAACAGAATTTCAGCAGATTTCAGGTTTTGGAATTGACATTTTATCGAACAAGAAAAGGGCTAATTTGAATTCAAGTAATAAAAATCATTTTAGAACCAACTTCATTATATAATGTGGAAGATTAAAGACCAATATATCACGCAAACCAGCATTTCAGTGGATAAGTCTGAGTTCCAATAGTGCGCAAATTAAGCCCACAGACATCAATATTCATTGCTGGAATTAAAATTAGAGCAGCAGAACAAAATGAAAACAAATAGAAACGATGCAAATCTAAGTAGGGTTCAACATAGAACATTTTTCCCTACATATAAAGCATTTAAAGACCTAAAACCTGAAGAGTTCAGCGAAGAAAAGTGGAACTAAAGGCTGGAAATACATGAACCATAGCAGATTTTTTTTGTAGAAGTTGAAAACTGACATAAAACATGATAGAATCAAGATAAATGGATTCAAACCATCAATCGAACCCTTCAATTGGCCACAAACCAGAAGACAACCCCTTTGATTCCCTCTCCTAGGTTCTTCTAGTTTGAATCCCCTGCTCTCCAAGGTGGAAACGCAGCCTGGTGTCGTCATACAGCGTGGTGGCCTCTAGTAGCAAGCTTCTTCTCAATCTCCAAAAACTAATCTCCCAAGCAACCCTAATCGGTCCTTGTATGGATCCAATGCCCACACTTCAACCATTAGATGAAACCTCCACTGAACCAATGGAAATCATTCCTCTTTCTTTCAGTTTGATCCACCTATTTTCCATTTATTACATATAGATCCATGCAAATTTATATATGAAATAACTAAAAAACATACATCACTCGATCTTGAGTTCCTAAGGCTAGAGAACGGAGCTCTCCCAAGCTATGACTCTTGTGAACCACCACATGTAGAAGCACTCAGAAGAGTATGGCTGGATGTGAAAACTCCAAGTATAATAGTGAACACTATGCAAAAGTATAACCTGTATCATGTAATAATGGCCTCAAAATGCATCGAAGTGTAAATACAAATATTGTTAAGTTAGATTAGGTCCTATATAACATAGCAAATACGACAAGTGTAAATCATTTCCAACAAAATAATAAGACAAGTCGAGCATATTAGATGGTGGTTGATGTGGGTGGAGTAACGTTGAATCCGAAACCGCAAACTCTGACTTAGAAGTTGAATGAAATATAGGTAGATGATTGGGCAACAGTAACTTCAATGGGCTTTGTTGAAGTGTTTTTGAGGATGATAATGATCGAGGTGGAGAAACACATAGTCAAGACAATGAAGATATGTGTAGAGGAAAGGATAAAGATACTAATGGTGGCAGCTCCAAAGGAAGTGGTGGTGATAACACCGAAAAAGGTGATGGTGGTGGTAGTTCCAAAGGTAAGGATTCCCTAGAAACATCTTGTTGTGGACTTGGTAAAGATTTCATAGTGGGGTCAAGCATAGGTGTGTTGATGAGCTCAGAAGTAGGTGTGGGTTTAGGTTTGGAAGCAAGGATTCTAATCTTGACCTTTCCAAACCTAAAAACCTTCTAACTCTTTTTGGAATCAAGGTAGCCTCATTTCTCTTTAACCCATGGAATTCTAAGAATGACATAAGCACATGAGAATTGGCAAACATCACACCAAACATGGTAAGTGCAAGATTCAAAAATTATAGGAACCTCACAAAACCCATATATTTCCATTCATTAATCACTTGTTGTAATGAAAGAGAATCACATAGGGAAGCTAGAACTAGTAAGCTTCAAACAATCAAGTGCTATGACAGAAACAAAGTTGAATGGACAACGAGCACCTATTAACAACTTTCCAGCTTTATAATTGCACTTAAAGTAAGAATAAAGATCTTTCCAAAAAAAAGTAAGAATAAAGATGCCACACTCACCAAAAGAATCTTTAGAAGCTCAAAGCAAGGTATCAGAATGAAGGCTTAACATATCTAAAACACCATACTATGATAGTATTCTATGGATAAAAAAACATCCAAGCTACTTAGGCTCTGTTTGGCATTGTTGTGCTGTATGAAAAAGTGTTGTACTGTATAGCTCTATAAAAAGGTGCTGTTGAATAAAGCTGTTTTATATATTTGGCAAACTGCTGTTAAAAGCTGTCATCAAAAGCAGAACTGTTTAGTTAATCTGCTGTGCTGTCAAAAATATTTTTACTTTTGACTAAATTAGACATTTAATTTAAATACTTTTTATTACATATATTCTATAAATGCATAATAATTAATCTATTCTATTAAATAATTAAATTTATATGCCATTAGTTTTACAATATATATATTATATTATTTTTATAGTTTAGTTGCATATTAGTTGTAAATTTTTCAAAAAAATAAAATTTATTTTATATATTTTAATTAAATTTGCTATGAGTTAAATTTTATTCTATTATTTCTCTTTACAAAAAATTAAATCAATTATATAGTATACGTAAAACATATGAAAAATTGTATACGCCAATAATAATTTTTTTAAATTATTTTTGCCAAGCTTTACCTTAGGCTGGTTTTGGGTTTTATAGTTTAAAATTTAGGATTTAAAATAATGTTAAGGGTATTTTTGTCCATAAATAATTAGAGCAAAATCACTGTTTCAAAAAGCTATTTTTTTCAACTTTTTCGTATAACTGTTTTTTAGCTTTTTAAAGGCTGAAAACGGTTTAAAAACTATTTTATCAAACATAATTTTTAACTTTTAGCTATATGAAAAAGTACTTTTTTATACCAAAAAGCTTTACCAAATGTAGCCTTAGTCTTGGAGGACCGGGACAAGAAAGAAGATGAGTAAGGGAACGAAAAAAGGTGAAAAAATTACAACTTCGGTACTCCTCTTTTATTTATTTTGCATTTCCTTTTTGTGAAAAGTGTAACTATTTAATAAAATGAATAAAGTGTAATCCTTTTTGGTTAATTTAGGTAATCCAACTTATGTTGCGGTAGTTTTGTTCTAATCATTGTGATAGAACAATGGTTGTAGTAACATTAGGCCTATTTGATCCAAACATTTTGTAGAGACGATGGCCATGATAAATGCGAAGGAAGGTTTAAGTGGACAGCCATAGCATTTTATCCCAGACTTGGTGATATGTCCAAGCTTGTCGAAAAGAGGATATGAATGAGTAAAAGTAACGCCCACAAAGCCACACCTATTTAGATCAGTTTTGACAATGGGAATGATATCTATGCCTAACAAGGAAAGGGCATGGATTAGTCGGATATATGACGACAACACCATACTTATTTAGCCTTACCTCGATGGTGGGAAAAATATATGTGCCCCATAAGCGGGGGAGTATGGATAATCGGATTTATGGCTACATAGCCATACCTATTTAGCCATAGCTTTGACAATGAAAATGATATTCACACCTAAAAAGGAATCGGATGGATGTTGGGTGGTTTTGTTTACACTCCACCCGCTAGGGAGATTTGACACCTTGTGGGGTGCTTGCATTAGCCTTAGGTGGATAGATCATGCCACCAGGTGTCGCAAGCATTCCTTGCTCCGGTCACTAGCAAGAAGATGATAATAGAGGACTACATGATGTGGACCATAATCCATGTGGTCACTTGTTATTACTGTAGGAGGGGATGATTGTTTATAAATATGTTCCAAGGTAAAGGTATTTCATGCTATCCTTTTTCAAAGCCAAATAAAAATAGATGGCAAAGAAATACACCCTCATGGATAGAATTCATTGACATAATCGCCACTCTAAGTCCATGGAAATGGATCCCCATCAAGTATCATGAGAAGATAAAAGGTGGTTCCAGCAATAGATTCAATAATGTATGGTCATTCCTAGTTGAGTTCAAGCTTACTTCTAGTTCATAAGCAATGACAATCACCATATGAATACATGCTTTCACCACAGCTTGGTGGATTCCCTTAACCAAGCCATTGCCTATGAATTACCGCCTTATTCTTCAACAGGCATATAGCCAGAGATCGTATTTTCCTTTTACTGTTTCTCGCCCATTATTTCATGTTCTATTTCACTCCTCGATGGGGGTTCTTTTCACTTTTTCCCTACGATACTGGTTCACTATCAATAACCCATATTTAGCTATGCAAGGTGGCCTTATTGATTCACACAGAATTCCACGTGCCCCATACTACAGGCATAAGCCAATGATGCTTTCAGGTACTGGATTCTTGTCATTTAGGGTCTAGCACTCCATCGTTTTGCCTAGCAGCATGATGCTTGCATTGATCTCTTAGAACTTTGTTTTCCTTGGGCTGCTCCTATTTCACTTGTAGCTATTATGGGAATCACTTTTCTTTTCTTTCTTTATAAGTACTAATTTCAGTTTACCAAGTTGTCTCTTATGCTTAATCGACTTTCGACGATATATCATGGATGACCAAGCCATCCAAAAAGAATTGTTTTAGGTTGACTTGTTAGTTATAACTTTGTTGGTTGTGACATTTCTGCTTGAGCCTTTCAATGGCGCGATTTCTCGGAGGGCATGCTTAAGGAGTAGGGGTGGCAATATATGATCCGAACCATAAATTCGACCTGAACTTGACCTAGTAATTTCGAGTATAGGACATAAATTTTGACCCGTTTATTGAATGGGTCAAGTTGTGACCCATTTATTGAGCGAGTCAAGTTGGGCTATACATAATCGAATTAGGTCGAGTTTAGGTTGCCTATTTCTAAACATTTGTTTGATAAATAGGTCAAGTTAATGAGTTGAACCGACTCATTTATTAATTAAGTTGGCTTCGGGACATTGATCTTGACTCGTTTAATAATTAGGTCATGTTCGAGTCGAACTCAACCCGCCAACCCATTTTGCCACCTTATTAAGGAGATCGAGGTTTAGGCACTACCCTTGCAACAGCTTCAACTCCGGGAGAGAAATATTCGAGCTCCACGAGAATCACTTATCTCTCAGTCAAAAAAAAGATAAAAGGGTTACTCCTGAGTAAACTCGGATATGAGTGGTGTTGAGCTTTTAATAATTAGGTCATGTTAGAGTCGAACTCAACCCGCTAACCCATTTTGCCACCTTATTAAGGAGATCGAGGTTTAGGCACTACAATTCATCATTCTTTTGCATTGTTCCAAGGTTTCTAGATCAAAGCTTGCAACAGCTTCAACTCAGGGAGAGAAATATTCGAGCTCCACGGGAATCACTGTCTCACAGTCAAAAGAAAGATGAAAGGGTAACTCCTTAGTAAACTCGGATAGGGGTGGTATTGAGCTTCTACAGAACCTTCGACAACTCATGGGGAAATTGTCTTTAGCTCCAGCACTTTTTCAAAGCGTTAAGGATATTTTTAAGTGTGGCCTCTACCTACTCATTTGTACACGGATGCCACATCAAAGCATATGAATCTGGATGTCATACTAGCCACAAATTTCCTAGATATTTTTGTTAGAAAACAAGGTTTTGTTGTCAGTTATAAGTATCATTTGCACTAGCAAACTATACCCACAAAAGATGTGTGCACATATGAAGTTCTTTATGTTTTGTGACGACCTTTGCATCATAAGCTTCATCATCCACTTTACGAAATTAGCAATAGCTACAAGAAATCATTTATAGCCACGAGCTTCAGAAGCTGATGGGCTATGAAAATCTAGTCCCCAAATAGTGACAAGCCAACAAGAGGAGTTGATTGGTGGGAGGAAGCCATCCAGTTAAATTTGAAGATCAACGTAATATTAACATTGATAGCACTTCAGCACGAAATCCTTCGCATCATTGGGCTAAAAGTAGCATTGTCGCAAGATACAATAAGCAAGGCTACTCCATTTGATGTGGGTGTCACATTCTTCTTCATGAATTTGCCTTAATACCTCTTTTGGATGAAGGCACTTGGTGACTTCTTAGAAACAAGATCGAAGATACAATTTGCTATCAAAGAGTTAGACCTTTGCGCAATGGAATTTAAAATTTTTGGCCTTCATGCAATTAGCAGATTAGATGCCATCCTTAGAGTAGTTGATGGAAATGTCCATCCAAAAGGGCGTCAGTCGAATGCAAAGAGTTTTCGATTGGCCATAACTTAGGAAAATCTAAGGCCTCATTTGGTTGGGACTTTAAAAATCTCAAAACTCATCTAATAATAATTTTGTCAATATTTTACATTTATTTCACATCATATATAAATTTAAATATTAAAAATTAATTTAATTTTCATATCTTACACAAATCTCAATCTTAAAAAATAACTTTATTTCACATCTTATACATACTTCAATGAAATAAATAAATTTTATTTTATATACAACACAATTTTCAATAATAAAACAATTTCATTTACATAACATTAAAATAATTTTCTCTCTCCATCTTAAAAAAACTTCAAACATCTCCAAAACATATTCCAACCAAACAAGGCCTAAGGTTTCTTATTGTTCAAAATCTAGATCTCCAAACTTGGCTAGTTGATCAACAGCTTGACTATTTCTCGTGAGACGCGTGATACAAAATTCTATGGAGTTTATAACAAGCTTTTGAACTTTCACTTACAATTAAGAGTTGCTATACACTTATATGTATTCTACTCCAACTCTAAGGACAAACTCCAAATCAGCAATCAGAACTTTATTCTCAACCTAATTATCGACCACCAGGAAGTTTAATAAACCACTTGAATCTCAATCCCGTTGAACTAGTCAACAGAATCCAACTGCTAGTGATCATCGCCCCAAAGCACCAACCACATGAAGTGTACATGATAAGGCGTATTCTTACATATTTAGAGTTGGGTTTATCACTTTGCATTTAGTTTGGCTTGAGTTGTAGGCAAAGATGATAGACAACTTCATTGGTGGGATCAGCCCGGAATTCTTGAGCACCATTTGTGCCAATGTGCTCAACATGGAGACGTGGGTGCTACGTGCGCCTAGACTAGAGACTTCAGCAGAGCTGATTGCTAAGAGCTAGAAGTGTCCTGCGTCTGAACGAACGATGCAGGGGACCTGAAAGCATTTTTTATGTTAGCATCCTTTCTACCAATGATGCTGATGCGAAAGGTGAGAATTTCTATGCTTGGGCAATTATGAGTATTGGGATTGAGCCACCCCATCCACTGCTCTAGTGAGTTCAAATGTTGGGCAACTTAGTTGCGCGAGGATGCAATGCAAGTGTTAGTCTAAGCCCTACTACAAGAGACAATTTGATTTTGAAAAATGCTTGTAGCAGTCGATCCCATTGCCTGATAGCTAGATGAAATAGCGTTGTGAGCTCTAGTGACCATCTCCTCGATGTTACGTGGAGCAACGAAAGATGTTGATGGAAAGATCGAGTCTGGAGACGATGAATGGTAGTGGATCTTATATAGGGAAGTGCTCCTATGCAGAAAGAAGCAAAAAAACAATGAGAAATGAAACAACTAGAAAAATACAAGCGATTTGCATAGTTTGAAGAGAGATCATCTTACATTAACAAGCCATGCCAAGCAAAAACAATGTACTAAATGCAGACAAGATTCCCTTGAGGCAAATAAAAGAGAATAGTGCAGTATGTAAGGAAGGAGGAAAAAGAATGCTCGTGTGCTCTTTGGCGATTGCAATGGCAGAGAACTTGTTGTCAGCATTGAACGAACTTGAGAGTGTGCGCTTCATCTTTCCCAGTTTCCTCCCTTGCCTTAGAAGAGATGAACACCATAGCCAAAATTGTAAATGGAGAGTGATTGTGCATCCACTAGAAGTTTGGTAGACAATTAGCACAGACTAGGTGGGGTCACATGTCCCACATTGCGTAGGAGTTCACTGAGAATTGATACTAACCAGATAGTCACCAAATATTTTAAGATAGAGGTAGCGAGATCATCTCCACATGGATGGAGTTACCAAGAAAAGGTAGAAATCACCCGAAAGAAGCTTGACTAATAGCAAGGAGGTATTCCATTGTTTATAAAACAAAGATGCCTCAAATCACACTTTTTCATGATGTCTTATTGACTCGTAAATATCACCGTTGGATATTAATGAGAATGACAACAAACATACAATGATCCTCAACTAAACCTTTCATGGTTGGAATTGGATCCAGGGTCCAAGCTTGGCTTAGAAGTAACTCAATAGAATTTCCAAATTCCAGAAAGAAAAATGGGTTATTGGGATTGCCACATGGACGGCTTAGATTAAAGGGATGTTTAGCCCATAAATAAAGCATACACCAGTTCTCCATATATGGATCCAGATCTCATAATGCAAGACATAAATCTGCTGCTTCAAACTTGCTCTAATCATAGGATAATAAAAAAAATAAAACACAAGTAAAATGAAGGTACTAATAAAAAGAAATAATGGCTCCTAATGAGTTGGGCCACGAAAAAGAGAAAAACAGCTAAAACTTATAATAATTATAATAGTAATAATAATAATAACAATAACAACAGAAATAGTAACAATAATAATGAAAAAAATAGTAACAATAATAATGAGAAGTTCACTTACATCAACAGCATCAGTCCCTTTATCCATAAGGTCAATCTTAGTTAGCACTCCGAATGTCCTGTCCCCTGGAATTTAGAAGAAGAAACATTCAAAACCAAGTTAAAATAAGTATCCCATACAATGTAAATAACATAAACATTAATCAATTATCATGAACTGTTAGTCGCATAAGATTGATAATATTCTGTAAACTTATGCTATCCATATATCAATACAGGAATGCTAAACCTGTAACATCCAACTAGAGCAGCATTGAACAAGGAGTCCATCTTGTCCGTATACAAATGTCCATTACAGGTCAACATGGCTTGTGGAACTCTAATACAAATACTCTAGATGCACCCAATCCTTAAGAACTTCTACAGACAGCCTTTGCATCTGATCAGAAAAATGTACTCAAAATTTATTTCATATAAATAGTTTTCCATGGATGATTCTCCATTTTAACTGTTTTGCTATTTTCCATAAGTGCATCTTTTGGTATTTCAAAAATAATAGCTAATGCTTTTCAAAAAAAAAAAAAAAAAAAAGCTAATGCTATGACTTTTTATTGTTTACACATGCTTCAGCGATATGTCCTCTAAAGCACATAAAAGAAAATATAAAATGATACTTAACCTTTAGGATCCACTTCACGGGAAATCTTAATAGCATCAGATGTTGCAAGATCTTGATTTGCAGGTGATATTGCCAAAATAATACAATTAGGCTGCAGATAGAAGGAAAATACGTAAATGCTTTTCATACTCTATTTCGATAAATGCATGTAACAGCTGTAACTCTTATACAATGCTAGCAACAGTTCACCATTGAAACTTTTTTTTTATTGATAGACACCATTGAAACTTCACTATCAAATCGAAAGAAAAAAAGACAAGGATTTAAAAACCAAAATATAGTTCTCTCCATGCCTTAAGGAGTGTAGCTGTATCTGCAATAGACCAATACACACAAATTGGCATTAACACGGACAATATCATGTTATAATAATTTTAAACACAGATTCAGATAAAGATTTAGATAATAACTACCAAGTCTCTATCCTACGAGGTGAAGTTGGCTACATGCATCCTTTGTTTCAATTGCAGTATATCAAACAACAAATTCTCCTTTATCTCCAAACATGTAAGATTCTTTCTGATAGTTTCTTATTATTTGGTCTTTGTCTTTCACTTTTTATATAGGCAAGGTCTAATAACTCAATTTTTTTACTATTTTAAATGACTCGTCCAAAATATCTAAACCGCTCTCTTATTTATAACTTGATCATAAATTGTCATCTCCTCAATACAAGTGTTTTTATTTTAATTAAATTTGCACTTCATATGTTATATTTTTGATATACTAAGATGAAAATTTTTAGACACTAAGGTTTTCCTACATAACTCGAGTTTTGCCTTAATGTCATATCTAGTCTTATTAATAAGAAAAATATCATCCATAGAAAGCATACACCGAATACAAGAGAATTTGACTAAAGATTTTTTTGATTATAGTTAGATTATACCAAAGCTTAACTTTTAAATCTATATCGTTTTATATTAGTTATGAAGGTTCTAACTAGACATATTCAGAATGAAATGCCATAATATATGCTTTTTACAAATGATATATTCTTATTAGTAAGACTAAAAATGAGACAAAAGGTAAAACTCAAATTATGAAAGAATATTTTAGAATTTAAAGATTTTCATCTAAAAAACAAAAAATATGAAGTGCACATTTAGTTAATAAAGAAGGACATATATTAGTAATGCAATAGTTATCAAAAAGAGAGTGCTTTAAATACCTTAAATCAATCATACAAAATGATAATGAAACAGATAGTAATGTCATTAGTGAGATCCAAACAGAATAGATTAAGTGAAAAAATGCATATAGTATATTGTATAACAGAAAATTTTCATTTAAGCTTAAAATGTAAATTTTAGAGAATGTTAATAAAACCAACAATGATATGTGATGCTGAATGATGGCATATAAAGAGGTAACAAACAAATAAAATAAATATTGCAAAAATAAAAATACTAAGACAGACGAGTGGATGTACACGAAAATATAAAATAAAAAGAGTATATTCGCAAGAAAGTTGTATTAGCATCAATTAGGCTCCGTTTTTCTAGGAGTTTAAAATTAACCTGGTTTAATTTTAACCAGGCATATCACATCACACAAAATTTAATATTAAAAATTAAATTTATTTCACATCCTACACATATTACTAAAATAATAACTAACTTATATCACATCCCTCACATATTCCAACATAATAACTAACTTTATATCACATCACTCACATATCCCAACATAATAACTAACTTTATTTCACATCATTCACAATTTTCAATAAAAAAATATCTCCATCCAAATTTAATTTTAACCTTCTTAAATTTAACCTTACAAACAAACACACCCTTAAGGATAAATTCAGATAGAGTCGACTTAGATGGTTTACACATATAAATCGTAAACCGATAAAAGCTCTGGTAAAAAAAAAAGTTAGATTATTAGAACTTACCAATGAAAAAAAAGAAAGAAAATTATTAGAACTTACCAATGTAAAAAAAGAAAAAAAAAGGCCAAAAAAGATATGACAAGAAAATATAAAAAATAATATTACATATTTGAAATTAAATGAGAATTTATTAATTGATAGAGTACAATAGAAATAAAAATTTATGTAACTGTCTCCACCTAAAGAGATAAAAGCTTAGCTATTGTGTATATGTCTAATCAAAATCTCAATGTAATGTAAAAAGATAAAGATTTAAAACTAAGCTTTAATGTCATCTAATTATAATAGAAAAATTCTTAATTAAATCCTTTATCTCAACACACAAGTAACAACCTTTTATACATATATTTAATAACTTGAATATAAATAGTGCAAACTCATTTCTTTTTCAAAAATCTCAAAAACACCTTTTTTTGGAGTTTTATCATAAGTTCTTTCTAAAACGATAAAAACTAAATATAAATTTTTTCTCTCCTTAAACTTCTTCATAAACCTCTCGAACAATGATATAATTTTTATAGTAGATTTACCTGACATAAACCCAAACTGATTGTTTTACATCTTAGTATCACGACTTAATTTATGCTTGATCAATATTTTCTTAAATTTTAAAGTATAGTTTATTAATTTAATTTCTTTATAACTAGTATAATCCTATGGGCTTGTTTGGTTAGAGGATAAATTTGGGTAAGAAAAGAGAAAATATTTTATTTTATAGAGTTGATGGGAAAGATATTTATTTTAATATTGGGAGGTGTGTAGGATGTGAAATAAAATTGATTTTGAGGTTGAAATTTGTGTTGGATGTAAAATAAAGTTGATTTTTAAGGTTGGAATTTGTGTTGGATGTGAAATAAAGTTATTAAAATTTATAATAAATTAAAAATATTATTATTATATTTTTTTGCCCAATTTGGGGCATTTGCCAAACAAGGCCTATACATCATATTTATTCTTATAAATAGGTACTAATATACTCTTTCTTCATGCATTTAATTTTTTTTTTAATCTTTAAAGTCATATTAAATAACCTAATGAGCTAAGAAACTCTTTCATTTCTTATACATTTTTAAATATTTATTAGAATATCATTCGATCGTATTATTTTTTTACACTTCATCTTTAGCAAAGCCTGCTAAATTCAATTTTACTAATATGCTAGACGTAAAAATAATTTTTATTTTCTTTTTGGATACTAAATTTAATCAGATCAATTGTATTGTGACTATTATCGCAATTATCATTGAAAAATATTTGAAAGTAACTTATTTATCTATATTAGATATCTTCTTCTTTGAAAAATATTTACTGATCATCATATTTAATGCATTTTATTTTAATCAAGTTTTTAGTTTTCCCATCTCTTATCTTAACAAGCTTGTATATGTTTTTCTCCTTTTTAATATAAAGTTTCTTTTATATATATATATATAATATATATACTCAAAAGCTACATTTTTACTGTACAAACTACCTTCTTGGACTCTTATCGAGTCACTTTATATTTCTAATAATTTTCTTTGCCAATACATTTATACGAACTCTTATAACAAATATTCTTCTCTTTAATATTTTTGTCTACATCTTATTTTTACAATCAAACATCTTTATCTTTATTATTAGAAGCATTTCTTTTAGGCACAGTTTAGTAATAGGGTCAAAATAATAACTAATTTTAGTCAGCCAAGATCTTAAGTTTATTTTTAAAAAAAAATTAAATTTTATTGTATATATCCTATACAAATTTTCACATTAAACAATCACTTTATTTCACATTCAACACAATTCTCAATAAATTAATCAACTTTATTTTTACATCCAATACAAATTTTAATCTAATTAACTTTATTTCACATCATACATGTTTTTTGAAAATAGCCAAAAACTTCAACTAACGATCTATTTATCCTCTTATGAAATAGAGCTTTAGATTCTCACATCACATACTTTGTCACCTTGATGATGCAGTTAACAATTGTCAGCTAAATTGGATTAATTTTTTCTTTCAATATCTTACTGCCTAAGTTCTAGAATTTTTCTATTAAAGATATTTTTATTCTCATTTTTTTATCTTCCATCGAGTCCGAGTACTTCGTTCCAATTTATTACTACTTTTTTTCGAGCTTTTTATCTTGGAATCTAAGACTATTAATTGATCCTAAATAGCCAAGCATTCACTAGAAATGACCTTACAATATTTACGATCAAGGTGATGTCATTTTCTTATAAACAATAACCCAATTATGTTTTTGAAAACTCATTCTTGTAAGTGATTTTATATTCATCTCTTTTCTTAATAATGTACTGACAATCATAAAATTATAAGCTAAAGGAAATTCTAAAATGATTTTACCATCATTAATTTTCACAAAACTATAACCACCATGAATGCCATTAAATTCCTCAACAACACTTCTAATATTTTTATTTAGATCTCCAATAAATATTCTTTCCTATAAGATATTCCTTATATCAACTCTTCTAAACCATTTTAAAATTTTTACTTATACTCCCATCCGAGCATACTTGAGAGGCATACACACATTGTTAATCATCATCCAATTTATTATAATTCAATCCTTATTCCTTAAAACTTTTATTATATGATCCTTTAAATTCTTATCTAAAATTATACTCACCTAATTCCTAATTCTATTCTTACTAGAGTACCAAAACTTGAAGTCTAAGCTATCAATTTCTTTGGCTTCCACCCATCCTATTTTATTTCTTACATACACAAAATATTAATCTTCATATGAATCATAATATCCACCAACTTCATTATATTGCCTATCATGATGCCTATATTCTAAGTTAATGTAGCTTTTGAAAATGGAATATGTAAAGGTTTTAGTAATCATCATTATCTCATTTCCATGATCATTTTGTACTTTAGCATGGTATCGAAAGTTTCTTAGTGATCGTGAAGGTATTGCACAAGAGCAGCCTAGTCTTATTCTAATGTCTTGTTCTAATATCGGGTGCCTATATTCCTATATTCCAAGTTCTAGACCAATAAATTCCTAATTGAAAATTGACATAAGCCATCTCTTTAGAATCAAACTAATTCAATAAAAGAAACCCCCATGTCAGAACAGTACAATAACCTATCTTAACATTTCAAACATAATCCTATAGATTACAATAAACTAAAATGTCCCGAGATTTAGAAGAAGCTGTCCTTGAGCACCTACCCAATGCACTCAGATGGAACCTAACTTCACCAAAGTGCCTAAAATGTCTAGGTGCCAGATCCAGAACAAGTATGGCTACATAGTGCTTTCAGTTATTGTTTTCAACCCCTCCATATCCTTAAAAAAATTGTTTAGGATCCACTGCATAATTTTCATTAGTAAAAGATACCTAAATTTCAGATATTGAACAATAAAAATATGGCTAAACGCCATAATACATGCATGTCGTCCATTAACCCTCTTTGTATCTATAGTAGCAGGCATTACAAAGGGCCTCACCTTCTCAATGTATGAGCGAACCATGTTTTCTATTTCTGCAACAATACTGTCTGGTTGACCCTCTGGAGAAAATTCATATAAGGCAATCAGCAAAGAGAAACTGGAAAAATAAAAAATAGCAATAACTTACCAACTGCCACCTTTGTAAGCCCAGGAAGATCAATCAACGTCAAGTTCACAACTGCAGATTAAGAGTTCAAATTGTAAATACTAATGCAGATTAAAATTCAAGAAGTTCGATAATTCCCTTGTTGGATAAACTACATGTAAGCTATGAAGTATGGATACTTCAAGAACCATGCCGTGTCCGTGTCGGACATACAGACACTTGGGGACACGCGAGGACACTCGGGGACACCGTGTCGGACACGCCACATGGCGTGTCCTTATAAAATAATATAAAAAAAAATTAAAGGACACTTCTTGGACACGCAAGGACACTTCAGGACACCTTAAGACACTTCAGGACACCTTAAGACACTTCTGAGACACTTCTAGGGCCTCGTTTGGTTGAAGTCAATTTTTTTGCTCAACACAAATTTCAATTATAAAAATTAATTTTATTTTATATCCAACGCAAATACGAATATTAGAATTGAAAGTGTTTCACAACCGTATCCTCACGTATCTGCATCCTATTTTTTTTTAAATTTGTCATATTGCTATATCAGTATTGTATCGTATCAGTATCGTCGTATTGTACTCATATTTCATAAATTTTACCCAATATAAGTCAAAATTCTAAGTTATCCAAGTTAAATCAAATTTCTTCCTTCTTTGTTGCCCTTAAGTCTTTCGAAAATGAACCAATCGCAAAAAGTTTAGAATTCTAGCTTCACCTTTCATCTTCAACACTGATAGCTTTTACTTTCTCTTATTATCGTGCTCACTGTAATTATCCTAATAAGCAAAATTATATTTTCTCTTACTCAAAGTGAACACTAAATTTATATTTCAAATCTTTTTAATATCGACGGCGTTTGTTCTCAAGTTCTCATCGTGATTTTATGATACTTCAGTACTATTTACAAGTTGTTTATACTTAAAAATTTAAGTTTGTATCATGTTTTATATATTTTTTTAAGTATGAATTGTTAATTTTATTATTGTATTTGGCGTGTCATGTCGTGTCCGTGTCCTATATTTTGGAAAATCACCGTGTCGTCGTGTCGTGTAGTGTCGATTCCGTGTTCCCGTGTCATGTCCGTGCTTCATAG